>CAUHTR010001536.1:0-75972 GCA_959609185.1 Schmidtea polychroa | reverse complement strand
GTCTCTATAGATCGTCCCGTTTGTCATGGCGATCTTCCCCCAGGTAATTTTATTTATTTCTTTATGAATTATTATTTAGGTATCCTCAACAATTTAAATAAAGTAAATAATTAAATATAGCATGAGAATAATGTAATTAGAAATAATTGTAGCAGTAGAATTGTAGGAAGATATCGATATAGTTGAAAATAATGAGCTGGAAACAAATTTTAAAAAAGCGAATAAATGTGAAATAATAGAAAATGTAAAAAATAAAAAGTCGGTAAAAAATAAAGTTACGGATATTCATGATGCAATTATTTTAAATATGTCTAATGAAAATAATTTTAAAAAAATAAAAATTGATGACGATAATAAGAAAGAATGCGAAAATAACTGTGCTCAGATTTTATCGATAGATGACGTAAAAAAATTTAAAAAATGCAGAAATATGATTTATGCACATAATGAAAAAGATAGAATATTTGATACATGTGACTGTAAAATACAATATAGAAGTGAAACATAGTTGAAGAAGGATCAGTATAATCTTGTTTATGATAAAATGGGTGGACGTCCAAGTGTAATAAAAGGCATAAATAATTACTTTAAGAATTTTTTGTTGGATACAGGAGCTAGAATGAATGTGATTGATAGTTCGATTATAAAAGAGATCAGAAATCCAGTTTTAAACAAACACTGAGACAAAATTTGGTGCGCAAAGGGTAGTCCATTAAAAACTTTGGGAAGAATCAAGTTTAGAATAAATATAGGAAGTAGAGAAGAAAATATTGTTTTTATAGTGGTTGAAAATGTATCTCCATCGATAATTGAAGAATCGATTTATTACGTAGGTTTGACATAAAACTAATGAAAGTTATCGGAAATATGCAAGCGAATATAATAATATGGAAATATGCGACATTGAAGCCAAATTTGGGAAAAGAACGAGTGAACTTCAATCTAAAAGAGCAATAGAATTAATATGATTAAGGTGTGACAACAAGCTTGATGGAGTAATAATAAATGCCGAAATATTTATGATAGATAAGTGAGATATAGGAAAAATCAATCTATTGAAGCATGATATTAAAACTGTTGATAAACAAACCCATAAGGACCCAAGAAGAGAAACAGCCCACCTAGAAAAAAAGATTGAAGAAACTATTAAAAATTTGGAAGTAAACGGCATAATTAGGACGTGTGACTCACCATGGAATACGCCGTTAGTATGTGTCTGGAAGAAGGAGAAAAATGATGTTCGATTATGTTTAGATTTTAGAAGTTTAAATAAAATGAGAGAAAGACAAATCTTCCCAATGCCTAATATTGAACAGATTTTAGATTCATTAAATGGATCAATGTACTTTAGCACCATTGATCTGGGAAGCGCGTATTATCAGGTTGAATGGACAACAAATTCGCAAGAAAAGACAGCGTTCTCAACCAAATCTGGACAGTTCTGCTTTAACAGGATGCCATTCGGGATTGCCGCTGCTCCAGCTACATTCCAAAAATTAATGAATATGGTTTTATGAAATTTATTATGGAAAATTGGTATAGTGTATTTAGATGATATTTTAATATTCTCAAAAGACAAAGAAGATTATATAAAAAGAATAAATGAAGTATTAGAAAAAATAAAAGAAGCAATTTTGAGAAATCCTGAAAAATGCAAAGTTTTGGCGAAGGAGACAAAATTTCTTGGCCACATTATAACTTGTGAAGGTATCAAAGTCGATGAAGCTAAAATAGAAGCAATAAAATGGTGTCAAAGACCAAAATGTTTAAAACAATTGAGGAGTTTCTTAGGACAGTGTAATTATTAGAGAAAATAAACCTTCTTTAAGAAATCGGTTCTTTGGTATTGGAATTTCTAGGCCGCTTTGGACGACTCCACATTTCTTTTAATCTTTGCTGATTATAGAATAGCTGTGAATAATAAGTATTGTTTTCTTTTTTTTATTAGATTCCTTTAGTTAATTTCAAAATTTCTTTTAATCTTCTGTTAATCTTTTCCATGACCACCTTAATTTTCTCTTTTCAGTTTTTTATCGTTGCTTGGTTTGATTTTGATTTGTGATTGATTTTTCTTTTAATTTTAATAATTTTTGTTAACTTGTGGTAACTTGTGGTAACAAATAACAACAAACACATAATAAAAAATAATAATAATAATAATAATAATAATAATAATAATAATAATAATAATAATAATAATAATAATAATAATAATAATAATAATAATAATAATAATAATAATAATAATAATAATAATAATAACAAACATCCAAAAAAATGCTGATTCTTATTATTAACGCTTACATTACAATGAAAACTAAAATTCTATAACGGCACAATTTCAGACATGGATAAACTTCTTGAGTAGTTTAGATATGGATATTAAATATCGAAAAGGAATTGATCATTCTAACGCTGACGCATTATCGAGAGATAAATGTGGGAGATGCACAGTAGGGTGGGTCGAAAATTTTTTTTTTCTCCAAACATGCCTAAAAAGTTGTGCTTATGCTAGAAAATGAAATATCCCTGCAAAAGACTGCTGTTTAAAAGGGTTTACAGGTCCCAACTTTTGTTTGTATATATTAGTACTATCCCAGTAAAAATGCTCGCACACGTGCCTTTGTAAATTCATCCTGCAAGCAGTCACACGCTTGCAGAAAGACCATTTTGACATGCTCTATTCACAAGTCCAAGCTAACGCGTGCATGTATAGAGAGGTTAATTCACGGAAGCACCTTCACACAAGCACTCACAAAGACAATTTCTTCTGAACAATACTAACACACACACTACAGTCAACACATAATCCACATGGATACTACTAGTCAGTCTAAACTCAGATAATTTAATTTGTTTCGATTGGATGTCAAGTGTTTGCTGGACCTAATTAAAAAAGTTAACTTGATGATTCACTTTTATTTTGCCAGAGCTGAGTACAGAAGAGCAGTTATGAAGGGACAGAGAAATAAGCAATTTCGCAAAACAAGAAGTAAATCACGTCATTGTCTGTTTGGTCAAACTTGTGAACTACCCAGAAACCAATTACCTACTTGTGAAGATGTGTTTCGTGATTACTGTTACAATGAGAAATGTACGCAATTTCATACTGGCTTTAACGAACAAGCAACTCTTCTCGCAAATAAGGTGAAGGAAATTTATATGAAGGCAAGTATCCCAACTGTTGAGTTCAGTAGTATTGTGGTTCGTGTCAAGCGACTAATATCAAAAGTGCGTGAATTAGAGAAGTATCCAGAATGCAAGAGGTCATCTGCCAAATTTCAAGATAAGTTAAGCTCGTTTTCCAAATTGTTTGACATATGTTGCTGCAAATGTTTTAATGATGGTGCTCGTGGAAGAAGTCAGTGTACATGCCGATTGGCCTTGAAAATTCCTACCTTAGAGTGGGAGTTCTGGATTGACCAACAAACTACCAGAAACATGAAAATCGGAAATACGGACAGACAGGAAACCTCAAAATTGAAGAGAAAACAAACGAAAAGCAGCCCTACAGGAAAAGGAAAACAAATGAAAAATGAAATAATGGACACTGAAGTTAACGATCTACATCCGACCTCAAGAAGTGACACGGAGAGTGAAGCCGCTAGTGATGAAAGTAAAGATAAGTTAGACAATTCAACAGAAAGCTCAGAGTCAAGCGTTGAAGAATGTGATGAATTTCAAAATAGAAGACATTATCCTGAATTAAGTAAAGCTGTTGACAGATGTGGTGTGAGCAACAGAGACACGTGTTTGCTAGTAAACGCTTTTCTGAAAGATATGGAACTGTTATCCTCTCAAACAATCATCGATCCCGCAAAATTACGGCGTCAGAGAAAGTACTGGAGGGAGAGAGAAATTGAACAGCATTCAGCAGAAGCGAAAAACTTGATTTGCCTCGGTTTCGACGGGAAACAAGATTCCACCTTACTTCATAGAAGGATCCTAAAAGAGGAGCATTATGTGATTGTCGCCTTTCCAGGGGATACATATATCGATCATGTTGTACCTCAAAGTAGTAAAGCTGTGGATATTGGCAAAGAAATCATGTCAATCATCGTTAGCACGCAGTCCTCACTGACCCTTCAAGCAATTGTGTGCGATGGAACCAATACAAACACCGGAAAAAATAATGGAATAATCAGAAGACTCGAAAAAAGCCTAGGGCGACCTCTACAATGGCTGATATGCTTGTTGCATGCAAATGAATTGCCATTCAGGAAGTATTTTTCAGTCGTCGATGGTGGAGAAACAAAAGGTCCAAAAACGTCATGTGGTAAAATAGGAAGCGTTCTTGATTTTGATCCAAAAGACAAGCCCGTAGTAGCCTTTATGTCCCTTCCTGGAAAGGTCGTAGATATTAGTGAAAATGTCAAGAAAGAATTGAACACTGATCAATTGTATTTCCTCAGAGTATGCTTGGCAGTCCAGAAAGGGTACCACAACAACAAGGATGTCCCTTTTCTACAAATGGCACAACCAGGAAATTTGAATCACAGTCGCTGGCTAACGAAAGCTAATAGAATTCTGCGACTATATATGTCCGAAACTGCTCCATCTGAACCTCTCATGCGAATAGTGAAATTTATTGTCAATTTCTATGGACCGTCTTGGTTTTATATAAAGACTCACTCGTCATGCCAAGATGGTGCAAGAAATAATTTTTATATGCTCCAACTTCTGCAGGATTTGGATCCATCAGACCAAGAAATCATCTTTCCTGTCATTCAGAACAACAATTACTTCTCACATCCAGAAAATATACTCCTAGCTGCTGTTGGTGATGATGATGAAGAAATCAGAAAGTTTGCAACAGAAAAAATCATAACTGCAAGACAAAATTTTCTCCCTTCCGAAGTGATTCGCACTATGGACAAGAATACTGTCTTTCTTCAGTCGTCTGCTACATCATATGTTGACATGATTGACTGGACAAAATGTAATTTGACGCCTCCCCCTCTTTTATCTCATATATTGGATCATGAATTGAAGATGAATAAGAAAATTACATTAGAACAATTTCCCTGTCATTCTCAAGCCGTTGAAAGAGCCATCAAAGATGTTTCTTCTGCCAGTTGCAAAGTGTTTGGTCACAAGTCCAGACATGGTATGGTACTACTGTGTAAAAAATCAAGGAAGGAATTGCCCAAGGTGCAAAGCAAAGCTGATTTCATGTGACTTCTTTTTATGCCCTCGCTAATACATTTCTAAACTTTTGGCTGGATGTTTTTAATAAAAAATAATTTCGAAAGTTGAATTTTCTCTTTGAAAAGGATAATTCAAATTTGGCCCTTCCTAATCACTGACGTTGTCAGGATATATTTCAATGCGGGATGAGGACACAGAATATACTATCTCAGCCCAAGAGAGTAAATAATATACTTATAAGCTCTTAAGAAAGCTACATCTAAATATGGACAAAGGCGCAAAACACATTCCGACACTAGCCAAATTACATTGTTTTCACACTTATGTTGAACTGCATTTTCGGAGAAAAGTTGGGAGCAGTAAATGTCCATAAATCTAAGTAAAATGGTTTGATTCGATTTTTCTATACCAAAATACAACTTTTTAACCATGTTTCCTTTCTTGAACTCAAAATTTATTAACATTCGACCCACCCTAATGCACAGTGTATGGAAATCCATGAAAATGCAAAGACAGAGAAATTAAAAACCAGATTGTTGGCAATGACAGCTACTAAACATGGATTGCAATGGCTAAAAGGTAATTAAGAGATAGAACATATGAGAGAAGCAATTGATAGAAATGAGACAACAAAATTTAAAATCAACGAAGATTTAATTTTAACAAGAGAAAATAAAATTTGGATTCCAAAAGAAAATAGAATAGAATTTGTCAAAGACATGCACAAAATGCTGTGTCACACTGGATGTAGGAAGGTAATAGATTATATAAAAGTTAATTACGATATGGAGGAATTAAATACAATCGCGACTCAATATATATAAAGTTGTGAAATATGCCAGAAACGAAAAACATTGACAACAAAAAAAAATAATTGTAAAAACACAAGTGGCGAACCGTTTGAGGTTATAGCGATAGATTTTTGTGAACCTTTGCAGGCATGGAAAGAAATATATTTTGAGAATTATAGATATGTGTAGTCGATACATTTCGTTGACAGCAGTTGCAAAGCAGGACGAAAAAACTACAACGGATACTATTGTGAAATTCTGGATATTAAAATACGGTGCACCGAGAATTATTCATATTGATTGTGGAAAAAAATTTGAGTCTAACTTGATAAAAGAGCTGGCTAAGAATCACAATATACAGCTACAATTTTCTAGCCCTTATCATCATAACACTAATGGTTTGATTGAAAGACAATTTCGAACAAAACCAGATTTTATCAGTACATCATTAAAAGATAAACTTAAGAGGAATTGGGTTGAGGTGTTACCTGAAATTGAGTTTACTTTAAATGCTACTATTCAAAGCGCAATTGGAAAGAGTCCATCAAAAGCAGTATTTGGTTTTCGGATATCTAGAAAATGGAGAAATAATAAAAGAATATACAACGATAGAAGTAAGATAGTGGAGGAAGTGCAATCAAAACAAAGAAATTTAAATTATAAAAATGAAAACCGGACACCCCGAGAATTCGATATAAATGAAAAAGTTTTAGTTAAAGTAGATTTGAGAAAAAAAGAAGAAGACCGATATACAGGACATTTTGTCGTTGTTAGAAAGATCCATGCAAATAGTTCTGAATTACGAGACAGAGATGGAAAAATTATAATTCCCAACGTTGAATGGCTAAAACCTTTTAAACAGGGGAGATGTTAGGGATATTTAAATAACTAAATTATAAATAAAGTATATATTGTATTATAAGTATCAAATACTATTATATAGTAATCATTATTATTATTAAATTAATTAATTTACCATTTAAATCATTTGTTTTAATAATAACAGATTTAGGCAATCAATTTGTATTTAAATATATTTTTAGATAATTAAGCTTTTATTATTGACAATCATTATTAAAGCGTACCGTAATTTTAAAACATAGGGAGCGTGTTTTTAGTTATACCCGTTACTTAGGAGAGTTAAATTATGACTCTATTAATGATTGGCCAATGAGGCAATGTAATATCCCGAATTTTGAACGAGAAAATGATTTAAAACTGGCCATCAATGTTTTCGAGTATATACTTATCACATCTAAGAATAATAATACTGAAAAAGAGTATGTACCCCATCATCATCACCTAAATATAATTCATCGATCCTAAGTTACTGGCGGTAACCCAATTAATCTTTTACTATTACAGGACGGTGACATTATACCTCCATTTTTCATTTAAGTAAATTAATGAACTGTGATTAAAGTAGCGCATGCATTACCAGAATTCAGGTTAACTGGTGCCCCCACTGTCTAAATGGTTTTAGAAAAAAAATACTTTTGATGCACATATTACATTGTGCATCAAAATCAAATAGGCACTTCTTTGTACACGCTCCTTAAAATTAAAGCGAGCCCATGTACTTTTACCAAATTTTCTTAACGGGGTAAGGTGCGTGTGTGTGGGAGGGTACTTGTCCCCGCGTGCCAAAATCTATCTACTGTCGAGATATATAATTAATAAAGACGCCATCTCTCTGTTTTCCCGATGATAACTTCTCTTTATCTCATAAAAGCTATCGAGATATATAATTTTAATTTCGATCTTGTATTTTTGTTTATCCTTCTTTACTTTGTATTTGTTAATTAAGAACGACCTTGACGTATTTCACTGTTTAATTTTTATTGACTCATTTTTTTATCTTATTTCAATTTCTTTTTGTCAATTTTCGATTCTCAGAATTCTGGAATAACTCATCTTCTATTTTATACATTTTCATCTTGATCATTTTATTTATTTAATAGTTATAGGATTTTATTATTTATAATTTAATACAATGTACAGCTATTTTTTGTTAATATTTTAGTGTTCACAATTAGGAATTGTGAATACTAAAATATAAAATGCCACTATCTGGGAAATCCAGATTTTTTAAAAAACTATATAGCGATAATTTACTATAGTAAATTATCGCTATAGTAAAATTAAAAATAAAAAGAAATCGATATGGAAATTGTGATTAGAAATAAAAAATTAAATGTTTGGATGACAATTCTGTTTAATTTATGAACGTTCGTGAAATCTTTGAAGGTTTTTATTTTTTATTATAATAAAGTTATAAGAATTAGACATTTTTTAATATTTGTTGTGTAAAATTTATAATCATATTTTATTTGTAATTACAATATCTGCAAACATAACACGCACCCCGATTGTCCCGCCACAAGTTTTAACGGTGACTCTTTCGGGCTCATCAAATTCCTAATCTAACATTACAAACTCATACCACACACAAAAACAAAATAGTCAAAAATATAATATAACATTTATTATTACAAATTTATCAACATCATTTAATTTAAAAACAATAATTTTTATGCATAAAGAAATGCGACAATGAAAGAAAAATAATTAGTGAAATTATAATTATAATTAAATTTATTTAAAATTAAACAAAATATCTGAATTCTATTTCTTTTTAATTGGGCGTTATTGATTTTCTTTTTTCCTTTAATTTTCTGAAAACAAACAAGTAAACAAATGTTATGCCATTTAAAAATTATTTTAAATTTAGATTGATAATTAAATATTTATCTACAAAGCTTTCAAGATATATTTTTGGTAACAACTTTTTAACATTATTTGTTTAATTATTAACATCATTTTATAGAGACAGCAAATATTAATGAAATATTACTTGGACTCATTTTTGCATATAATTTAAATTTTAATAAATCATCTTTGATCTGCTTTCATTCACGGTTTCATTTATTTAACCTGCCCAAAAATTGGGTTGAATAGAAAACATTGATCTATAATTGAATCTATAATAATTATGACATCAATAGTTTACAAATCAAACCAATAAATTTTCTAATAACCGACTTTTATTAATTGATTTGTTTAGGAGTTCAAATGATGTCCAAATTAAAAAAATTATTATTTCATTTTATCTTTTCATAAATTATACAAAATTTTAGAATTATTTATTAAGATTTTCGAGTTTTTTTCATATTTATTATGTGATTTTTTACCTTTTTCTTTTTACTAACCGCATATTACATAATAAATAAATGAAGGTAAATTTTCATCTTTCTATCATTATATTTTCATTGTATTTTTAGTGTATTGGTTTTAATAAGTTTTAATGTTAACAAAAGTAATAAATGTTAATGATTTCTTCGAAACAGTATTGTTGAGGATACCCAGTGGTGATATTCAGCCGGTACGGGGCGGTACGCTCGTACCGGTTGTTAACATTTTTAAAATTTTCCGTACCGGTTGTTGTATATTAAAAAAAAAGTATGTTTTTAAGTAAAAGTATGTAAAAGTAAAAGTATTGATAAAAACATTCTAAATTACTAAAAAAATATAAATATTTACCTGCCATTATCGATCAAATACAAAAAATCTTACAATAAAATAAAAATTTGGGATTTAAAATTTTTTTCGGTTTTAGTAAAAAAAAATCTACTTAAAACTGTCTAATTTGAATTTTAGTACTTTTAATTTCCACTACAATCCAAGAGATGGCATTGAATTATAGAACAAAATTTATGGAATTGAAAAATTCCTACTGAGCATGTGTAAAGTTGCATTTTAATAGGTGGTTTCACCGCGTAACCACTAAGCTTGAAAGGGTTAACGGAAAATTCTGTAAAAAAAAATATTTTTCTTTTAATAAAAAGGGAATTTCCCTTTTTGAATACATTTTTATTTTGATATATTTACTCTAAATAAAAAGTTTAGTAGTATAAATATTTTTATGGTGAATGGTTATCCCTTACTTTTAATCTCTATTAAATGCAGTTTTAACGTGCAAGTATGAAGATTTTAAATTGATTTAAATTTCTAATTAATTATTAATTAATTATTAAATATTTTCTTTGTTTCAACCTAAGAATGAAAAGGCAAGGTAATTTGGATGACTTTTTTAGCAAATCTATAAAAATAACCAAAAACCCTGAACAGCAAGCTGAGAATATTACTAATTCTAATCAAACAAAACAGGTAAAAGAAAAAAATGATACTTCTGAAGTTCAAAACCAATCGGAAAAAGCTGGAACGTCTCGTGATGCTGCGTTATTACATTTTTGGAATGATAAACAACTAAATTATTTTAAAACTAAATACGAGTGGCTTATTGTTGTTAGCGATGAAAATGTGGGATGTCAGTGGTGTTCGAAAGTAGAATCGTTAAATTTAGAAACTGCTAAACATTTACACATTTCTGTGGAGTGGAAATCATGTTCTGTCAAAGCTCATGGCTCGAACAAAGAAAATTTACAATCATCAATGAGAAAAAAATTGAAGGAACACAATGAATCAGCTTCACATAAAAAAGCTGGGGAAATAATAAAAATTGGTGAAACAAATATAATTTCCAAATCTTTCGATGTGGCTAATGAAAAGTATTTAAACAGCACGGTAAACATTTTTAATACTATCTATTTCATAATTAAAAACAATTATCCATTCAGTGATTTTAAAAAATTAATTGATTTACAGAAAAAAAATAATGTAGATTTTGGATTTTCATTACATTCCAGATTTATAGTTCCACTTGTCGCAAAGCTTATATCTACAGAAATAAGAAGAATTATTTTTGGAAAACTGATAAATACAGGTTGTAAAATTTCAATTATTATTGATGAAGCCTCAACTGTTTCACACAAAAGCGTTTTAGTAGTTTATTTGAAATCTGAAATTCAAAATTCCGATGATAGTGTAACAGTTTTTATTGATCTTGTCGAATTAGAAGGAACAACATCAGAAATAATTTTTAAAACCTTAATATCAGTTCTTGAAAAACATGGTTTTAATGAAAAATATTTACATGAAAATCTTATTGGATTTTGCTCAGACGGTGCTAATGTAATGTTAGGAAAAAAGGCTGGAGTTTCTGCAAGAATTTTAGAACATTTTCCAGGCATTAGCATCTGTCACTGTTTAGCTCATCGTATTCAGTTAACTCTAGATGATGTTATCAAAGAAGTAAATGAAGTAAATAACTTTAGATATTTTCTCGATAAACTTTATTCGTATTATCATACTTCAAATAAACATCAACGAGAATTAAATAATGTTTCTAAAGAACTTGGCACTGAAGTACACAAAATAGGTAGAATATTTGGTCCTCGATGGGCAGCCTGTAGCGCTAGGACCGCCAAAGCAGTTTGGAAATCATATCAGGCCTTATATATTCACTTTAGTCAAAATAAAGAAATTGGAATAATGTCATATTTCAAAAATGAAAACTTTTTAAAAGATTTAGGTTTAATAAACGACATATTAGAAGAAATTTCTGTACTGTCTACAGCTTTACAAGAAAGAGATATTTCATTAATTAGAGCTGATAGATTGATAAGGCGAACGATAAATCTATTCCAACATTTAAAATTAAATAAAGGAACATATGAAAAAGAAGCAGATGATATTATTAAAACGAAAAAATACAATATTCCATTTGAAATTAATAGAAAAAAAACATCAATTGTTGTTTTGAGAGATAAATTTTTTGATTGTTTAGAAAAACATATGAAAACGCGTTTGTTATTAGACGATAAAAATGAAAACTATAATAATCTCTTAAATTGCTTTAATTTATTAAATCCAGAAACATGGCCGGGTGATATTTTTGAAGCACCATGGATTGAAGGTGAAAATAGGTTAGAGCAGTTAAATAAAATAATCAAATACATCATTCCAGTAAATGATTTTCGAGATTTTGTTGATGTGCGAGATAGAGAATCTAAAAATATTAATACTATTTTGAGAGCAAAAAGAATTTTAAATGTAATTGCTGTTAATTCTGCAGAAGCTGAAAGAGGACTCAGCACAATGAACAATATCATTTATGATAAGAGAAATTCGTTGTTAATTGAAACAACAAGTCATTTAATGACAATAAATTTAATGGGAAAATCGATTGAGGATTTTGATGCAACACCATATGTTAAATTATGGTTGCGAGAAGGGCATCATATGGCAAGTGACAAACGTGTCAAAGCAGCCGCACCTTATTTGCCGTCCCAAAACCAAAATTTAATTTGGAAATTATTTAATTAATTTTATATACTATTTTTTATACTATTATATATAATATATGTATTTCTTATGTAAATATGTAAATAAATAACTATTATGAAGTAAATATAACCTACAATAGATTTTTTTCCATGCGTACCGGTTGTTAAAAAATTCGAATATCACCACTGAGGATACCTGAATATTATTATAATATTATAAACAATTAAAATAACTTGAGGGAAAACTGATAGTCATTGAGATAGCATTCTGAGACTTGAAGAAGAAAACAGAAAGAAAAAAAAATGAGAAATGAAGAAGGAATAACAAAACAAAAGAAATTAAACAATAAAGCGGATTAAGGTCACTTATAAATATTAAGTGCAAGAAAACAAAAAGGAATTCCAAAATTAGAAAACAAAAACAAAATCGGCATATCAGAATTTTCAGAGGTAACGTGGGAACTAAAAATAAGTATAGAAAATGCCAGAAGCAGAAATGAAAAAAAATGACAAATTATCCCAAGTGATGAACTGTCAAGGGTAACACTGGAATTGAAAAAAAATACTAGAGACAGGAATGGGAAAAGACGAATTATCGTGAGTGCCGGACGATTGCGAACTATAAAAGCGAAAGTCATCTTAATTAAAGCAAAAGTGAAGTGGTGTTTAAATTGGAATATGAAAATTGCGCGGTATTTGAAAATTAAATTGGAGAATTCGAATTGTAATTGAAAGTTGTTGAAGGCAGTAGAAGATTTAAATTAAATAAGTGACGTGATTTTGTGGAGAACTGATATCGAGATAATGTAATTGAACGGTGTGACGAAATTTGAATTGAATTAAAAGAATCAGAGCATATCTAATAGTCAAGTCAAAGCAAAAGGACAATCGAAACCGATTTACCTAATTGTTGAGTCAAATCAGCGACTAGTGATTATTGGAGTATTTGGGAATACTACACTGGTAGCTATTTCTCACCTAGTGTTGTAATAAGTTCCATATAATTTCTCACTTGAGTGTTGAATCTATAGTGTTTTATCAATTCGGGTAATCAACTGTGATAACTAATAATATTTTCTGAGAATTGTTATTTTGTGGATCAAATAAAACACGTTATGGAGTCAGAGATTTGATTGTTAACTTAAACATTTCATTAACATTTAAAATATTAAAATATTTAATATTTAAAGACAATTTAAGATTTTTAACATTATTCTATCTTAATCTAATTCAAATCATAGCTACTGTTGTAATCTTTCAATATGAATATCTTTCTCCTCTCTCTCTTTACTACTACTACTACTACTAATAATAATAATAATTATGTTGGGGTTAGGACAAGAACCAAAAAATATTTATTTATAAAGAAAGGCATAACAATTATTGGTAAAATCAATAAAGGTGCAAAATTAATTAAAACTTGCAAAAAATCAATATTTTTTGTATCGGGGATGGTTGTGACGCCAAATTGATAGACAAGTTTAAAAATTATAATGAAAATTTAAACAGGTGTTCACAGGAAAAGTTATTGCGAAAATACAAATTAATTAAAATTAGTTAATCTCTAATGGAAAGTTCGAGGCAATGGGAAGCCCGAGCCCATTGAAAACCCGAGCACTGAAGGAAACGCGATGTGCAGTGAGACTCGATAGATCAGATAAGAGAGGAATATTTCGAGCCCAAATCCAGCATAAAAATTTTTAAACAATTTGAAAACTATCAAATGTTTACCTAGGATTCCGGAAAATAATTAATTGCAATTTTCTAGATAATTTCCCTCTCAGAAACAATATAAAAAGAGAGCTCAGAAGCAGACAAGCCGCCATTTGGTCGAAGAACAAAAAAGAGAACCTCAGAAATTAGGCGATCAGCGATCAAAAAAGAAATCTAGTAATTCGAAAAAAAGTTTAAAACTCGTACCAGAAAAGGTGATTGCCCCTTGGTTATTTACCTTATCGAGTGAAAATTGTCTTGAGCGAAAGGTGAAAATAGTGACAAGTTATAATTTATTTGAAATTGAATAAAATTAATCTGTGTTGGGTTTTGATTTATTTGGTTGAATAAGAACATGAGGAGTAAGAGAAAGAACCGACTTTTAAAATTAAAACCCAACAATAATAATAATAATAAAAATAATAATAATAACAATAGTATTAATAAAAATAAAATAATTATTTTTATAAGAACAATTCGAATAAATAGGTAAGGCTTTTCAGGTGCGTTAATTAATTGAAAATTATAGACTTAAAATAGGCCTTGCTCATTCAAATACAAATTTTAACTGATCTTTCTGATTAGATTTCTCATGTCTTTTTGCTTTTCTTGCTGTTGACTTTATATGTTCCCATGAAACAGAATTGTTTAAACAAATTAAAATAATTTTGAAATTCAATTCGAAAAATTGAATTTTAATATTACCAATTTAAATAAAATTTTACATTTCTTCAGTCTTCCATTTTGCAAAATTTTTGTTATCAGATTTTGTGATGATGCTTCTTGCACGACAGGTATTAATTCTTCCCGTATAGGCTACTCCTTCTTTATGTAATGTTGTGCTCGATCCCTACTGTCCCATAAACAGAAAAAACATTGAAACTTTGTAAACCCAGACTGTTAACTGTTAACTGTAAGAAGTTAGCCATTTTCAAATCGACATAAATCAGCCAATCATGCTGATCATAACGAATTTTATTCAGAATGTACTTCATCGCCTCATACTTCTCTTTGAGTGTTGTTGACTGTGCAATGGGCACAGAAGTAAATTGGTGAAAATATTTAAATAGAATTAGTATTTAATTTCCAGTTTTAAATAGATTTGTTGGGTTTTGGATTATTTCAAGTCGGTTCTCTCTGACTCCTGTGTTCTTTAAATCAAAACGATGAACGACCCAACGTATATTGAAACAACAGGTTCACAATTTATTATCACGCTACAATTACTGATCAAAGTTTTATACGATTCTCCGCTCGGCGTTGATGCTCTGCAAACAAATAATATTCACCTTTTAATCCTTTAGATTCTATTGACTCTCGTTTCCTCGGTTTCTGTTTGGTTTGATTCCTTTTCACCCTTCCGTATTCTTAATTCTATTTCTTCTTTTCCCTACTTTCCCTAATTCGTTTACCAACTTTTCCTACAGTCTGATTCTTCGAACCCTAGCTGAGGCAAAATGCCGATTTTCTCTGATTTTCCCTTTCCTTATATACTCCTCGAAATCAGGATGACAAATGGTTATTGCCGAGCCAATCTTTCATTTGACATTTGCTCCTACGTATTTGCTTCGGCTGTCATCCATAATGGTCCAACGAATCCAGATAATTAATAGCCCTTCCGGTCTTCCTACGCGCGCTATCTTCTCCTTGCTCTTTTCCCATTAATCATTGTGTCAAGCTAATGGGCCCAAATCTTCCTTCTGTTTGCTTTTCTTCTTGTTTACCCAACTCGGGTTTCCTTTATCTCTCGGGTTCTCTATTAGCTCGGGTTTTCCATTAGCCAATTAATTAATTAATTAACGTTTTCTGTTTTCCTACATTTGAATGTTTTTCGACCCTTCCTAACCATTTTCTGATAAATCCCTAATCATCATCTTGTTGACCATTAGCTAATCTATACCTGTCCCGTTTTTCCCATTCGATTTCGATGATTTTTCCATTTATTGATTTTTCTCGGATTTCCGGATTCTTGCCTTTCGTAATTGCTTTTGGCATTTTCTAATACTGCTTCCATCCATTTTCCTTTACCATCAATTCTGTGCATGATCCCGCTTTTATTTGTCTTTTCTCTTCACTTATTAACCTAAATTTCATTTTAATTTACAGACCTCAACAGATTTAAATAATATAATAAAAGTAGATAATAAAATAATAAATTAAATATGAATATCGAAGTTATTAATTGGTTTGACGGTAAATTAAATATATTTAGGAATGATTGAAAATTAAAATATAAGGGTGTATTCATCACAGATGTAGCAAAATACATCAGGTTAATTTTTACAAGATCTTCTATCTGAAGCCTTATTTTCACTGCAACAACAAATGAATAAATAAAAGAACCAACTAGAATATAGAGTTAAAAACACATAGATATCTCACTTACTATAATATATTGAAGGCAACTATGGATACGTAAAAAGTTCATGTGGCGCTATATAAAATTATTGACCTCACTAAACAAATCCAATGTGATTTTTCGATTCAGCACATGAAAATTGTCCTAAATCAGCTGAAAAAACTTAGACACCAAATTTGCTGTAGACCAGTGTAAGCCTTTTGTTGCAAATATATATTCAATAAAATGAAAGGATTTTTAACTATAAAAATAGAACCTTTCCAATCTAGATTTATAATATTAGTAGAATTATAATTATTTATAAAATTAAAACATTTTTAAAATATATATTTTGTGGAGGTTTATAAAGTCAACAATAAGAGAAGTAGGAAAAGCAATATTCGATTAGAAAGATAAACTAAGTTTCGCATTTAAGTGAACAAGATCTAATTTAGCTTGCACATTTTTTTAAAAATCCTGTTTCACGCGTGATTTTAGTACAAGTAGATTACTTTCCCCTTTATTGGGTAAAAATTGTTTTGGTATATTATGTTTTTACTGTTAATNTTTAGTACAAGTAGATTACTTTCCCTTTATGGGTAAAAATTGTTTTGGTATATTATATGTTTTTACGGTTAATTTAAATTTTAAATTAAATCTTTCTATGAATTAAAATGATATCTTGTTTGATACATAAAATCACAATTTATTAATATTATTTTTCATTAACTATTTATTAATATTAAAGGATTTCAAGTAATAATTATTATTAATTTCAAGATGCGTTTAGATAATTTAGACGTCTGAGTAATTTTATTAAATGTCAAATTAGGTCTGAGTAAGCATGAATTGCTTAACACGTTAACTGCCGTGTCACCCGTATTCGGGTGACAGCAAAAGTTCTCATCAGGCCACGTCACCCGTATTCGGGTGACAGCAAGAGTTCTCATCAGGCCACATCGGCAAAGATTACAACTGCTCGTGCAGAGTAATAACGTGATAAATGAGGATCGTAATAGATATCGGGCTGAGAGTACCGAAAGAAATGTAAACAGACATGCGGTAGCAGAGCACGCATCTTACAGTGGCGCCGGTGGCCTGACGGGGATTTTGTTGTAAACACGCGTGGCAGTCAACGTGTTAAAGCTATAAATCTAATGAAAATAATTAATTTTATTAATAATTTTAATATTTATTTACTTAGCCTTATGTTTGAGTTCCATAAAAATTTACAAATAAATTTAAAAATGCAAAAGCTCAAATGCAAGGTAAAATTCAAAATTTAAATTAAGAGTAAAATTAAAAAAAAGTTAATTAAAAATTTATGTATTTTTCCAGGGAAAGGTATTACAAAAATAAAACTTATTAATTAATTATTCCAAAAAGGTTTTTTGATAATCTCTAATGTGGTAGGCGTATTAGCAGTTATCAGATTCATGCTCCACAGTAGATAATGAAAGTTTTTTAGAGTTCGAAGACCGCTGTTAAGAAATGATCAGCTAATTTAGATCGTTAATTAATTGTTCGGAATTCGGAGCTGTGGTTAAAAACGCTTCGCTCCGGACACTGCTCCATTAGTAAGCGCTCCTGCACCGATTCGCTCCATTAAAAAAAAATCGCTCAAGATTTAATAAAAACATTTAAATTTATGTTTTTATTTTAGTATTTATTTAGCAAAAAAAAACTAAAATTTTATATTAAAATTAAAAAACATAAATCTATTAAATTATTATTTAGCTTTCTCAGCAAAATATCTTGAAGTCTTTCTTCACTCAGGCTACAACGAAGGTGCAAAATAATGATAATGATAAACTTACTTACCCAAGAATATAATTATTTAAAAAGACAAACAGCAAATAATTAAAAATTCTAAAACAAAACATAAATCAAACATTAAACAAAATATAAATCAAAAGTATTCAAATTTTCAAATTTGGCACATCAACACAAACTTAGATCCCAACATGCAAACTTTTCATTTTCCCGGCAAGCAACATTTTGATACCTAAGTAACAAAACTTACACTAATTTTCCGAAACTGACACTACATTCGTTTTCGATTAGGAATTTTAAAAAATATGGAGCGGAGCGGAGCGAAACCGCACTGCACCGCTCCGCTCTTTCTAAAGTTTTTAGTCACTGCTCCGATTTATGTCACGTTGGAATTAAGAAACTGTTTCAGTATATGGAAGGGAATTTTTTCTGGCCGAAAATGCAAGAAACCGTTAAAGAGATAGTAAAACGATGTGTCACATGTGCAAGACGGAAAATAGACCAAGGGAGGACAAAGGAAATTTTAATTCCACACGAAAGTTCTGAATTTCTAGAACAGATTGTGATGGATGTTGCTTTCATGGAGAGAACTTCAACCGACAAAAAGTATGTTATCGTTATTATTGATAGGTTTAGCAAATTAGTAAGTTTAACGGCTACAGCAAACCAAAATGAAAAACTATTTTGAAGACGCTAATGAACAATTTGATTTACAAATATGGTAAACCTCAAAGTATATTGACAGACAGAGGGCGAAATTTTGAAAGCAAATATTTTAAGGAAAAATTAGAACAACTTGGAATAAAGCGAGAATTCGTCTCGCCATATCAACATCAGTCGAATAGCTTAGTGGAAAGAGCTATCAGAACAATGCGAGATTTACTTGTCACTACGATGAAAGGGGGCTGTGCTGAAAAACAGTGACACGAACTGCTGCCTCGAATTGAATTCAGTATAAATGCAACTTATCAAAGTTCTACAAAATATTCACCATTTGAGATAGTATATGGACGGAAAATAACGTCACACGCTAATTCTAGACTCAAACATCAAGTACACGATATTTCGGAAGAAGCACAAAAGAAAAACAAGCAAGCTACGCAAAAGATGAGAACATTCGAAAAAGTCAAAAGAATTAAACGACATTTTGAAGTGGGGGAGGAGGTACTAGTAAGACGAGAACCACATAGAAGAAACAAAAATGATATTCAATATGATGGTCCATATAAAATTCTTAGATTTGTTTCAGATGATCAAGTTGAATTGCAATATCCAGATACGACGCGGCACCGACTAATCGAATGGTTAAAGAGATGGCATCAATATTATGAAGGGGAGAGTAATGATATTGCATTAGAGGCCAAGGACCAAATGTGAAGCAGTTCAGAGTATATTGCGTAATTCAATACAATGTGTTAGTTATTACGCAATATACATTACTATTTAAGAGTGATCACTCTGTGTTAATATTAATAAATCTTTAGATGGAACCAATTGTTGTAACTCTTTCAATAAATCCATCATTTAAACGCCACACATTTACCATCCTGAGATATTTGAACGTCCCTTTTGCATTTATGATCATAGTAATTATCTGTATTAATCATAGCCATTAAAGAAAGTTCCAGAAATATCAGAATATCAATTTTATTAAAACGAATCACAAATTCAAACTTCACAACCACTTTAAAATTTAAACAAAATCAAGAAATTCACAAAATTCCAGAAATCCAAAAAAACTCAATCATAATCTTTTAAAATTACACTGCTCGCGTCTGTGTGCGCATACAAAACCAATGTCAAATGCAAACAGAAAACGCACACAGACGCGAAATAAACTAATAATTCACCAACGGATATAAAATTGATCTGGAGGAAAATTCTAGACTTTCCACTTCTATCCAGCGCACTCTTTAGAAAGAAACTCACTAGTCTGATTGATCTAAATGACAAAGACAAAAAGAAACCGTCTGATAAACTCACTGCATCAGTTATTTAATGTCACCAATTTTAATGGAGAATGGAAAAGTACGAAGGAAAGATTCAATGGTCAAACAAGCTCCTTTTGGAATCAATCCACTCAAGAAATCAAATCCGACTATCAAAAACTCAACCTCAAGCCAGCTTTTCTCAATCGCAACCCACACAAACACATAAAACTGTCTCAGATTCTTCGGATTCTGAAACATCTGCTTCTTCACCGGAGTCGTCAACCTCTTCTTCCACGTCATTTTCTCCTGAATGCAAACCGAAATACCAAAGAGCATATATACATATACATATATTTTAGGACTTAAATATTAAATAAATAACTCATTATTGTATGTAAACACTGGTTTTAATAACTCACTTTCTTTAGGTGTAATAATTAATTCCCTCTTTGGTGGCGCTTTAATGAAAAGAAATGAATTTTGATATTAACACTAGGTTTACGAGCATTTTTTATATACCTATCTCTACGGCACCCGTCAAATTGACAGATGCACATAAGTATTTCGTTTTTTCGTATTAAATGTTTTATTTAACTGAAAGAAGACTAAAATAGTCATGACATACTTATATAAATACTATTACAAGAGAGAAACTATAGAGAGGACGATTTACAAAATTAAGAGAACGTGGAAAATTGTATTAGCAAATATATTAGAGAAACCATTGTGAGAACAATTTGAAAGAAGTATTTGAAAAATTGAAGCAGAGAAGCAAAAAGGAAAACCTATATAAAGAGAATCAGCAAGAGTTTATTCTGTTGTGAATAAAATAAAGTTAGTCGAGTAAACCAAGTCAAAATCAGAGAACAACCAGCTAAAATTACCAATTATTACACTCCTCAGTTGTGAGAGATTTGTCAAATCAAAATTATACGAGTGTGCTATTCCTCACTATAGTGTTGTAATAAGCACGGTATAATAGTTAGCTTGTTGAGTCAATTGTATCAGTGTGAAAATATTTGTGATATTCAATAAAGTTTCCAGTGTTAATTGTTATTAGTGGGTCAGTCAAAGACATGCTTGGAGTCAGAGTAAGAATTCTAATTTTACCACCAACTCAATAACCCAACAATAATAATAATTACGGTTTCAGATCCTGCACCAGCGATTTGATTTGCAATATTCGTTCCTATAAAAAATAAATAATATATAAGGAAAAATTTACCATTAACTCGATTTCTCTTCGCATTTATTTTTTGGTAATTGTTGAACATTATCTTTTTAAGAATTGTAAGTTTTGAAAATTTTATTTTAAAAGTGAATAAAAATGTATGTTCACCAAACACCACTGAGATATGTTCTCTATAGTGGTGGTTGGCGTGTAAAATCACTCACCAATTTATTTACCAATTGTAATTGGTTGTAATTGTACAATCATCATTATCAATTTATCAATTTATCATGTCTCATCATTTATATATTTTGGAAATTTATTTTAGCCATTTTACAAATGGCTTTCAAGTAATTTTTTTTTATTTAAAGTAAATTTTAAGACTTGAATTTTGATTCATATGAAATATGAGATCATTATTCAAGTTCTTAAATATTACTTTTAATCAACAATATAATTATAAATTATTTATAATTAATTTTTTTCTAAAAATTGTCTAAAATAAATTTATTATAGAAACGTATCTCATCGTTACATTTCTACGAACCAAAAGTTTGTATGTGTTTTTCAGTATGTGTTGCGTTTGTGTGCAGTTTTTAATTTTCCTTCCACTTCTCAGATTTCTATAGTATAAGATGTATCTCACTGAGCTATAAATGAGAACATCAACGTGAAATCAAAGTAAGTATGTATGTTTCTATAATGTAAGATTATTGATTTTTTTTGTTATATTATAGGAAACGGTTCTCAGTGGTGTTTGGTGTATATATCACGTTTATTTCAAACTTTATTCACGATCCAATCAGAATAGTGGAATATATACAACACACATACTACGTGTGCATTATTTACACTCACCATGTAGTATGTGTGCTTGAATCATGAGATGTCTTTGTCATTTAACAAGACACTACGTGACTAGTCATTGGAAATAATTTACATGTTATTTGCAAATAATAATATTTATAAAATAATAATAAAATTTAACATTTATTGAATTTTTAAAATAATGAATAACACATAACAAGTATTCTTTATAGGCACACATAGTATGTTCTCTATAAGGATATGAAATATTATCCGGAACTTCTTTTTCTTTTAAATTATATTTTACTAATCTCAAAGATAGGAAATACTTCCTCAATAATATTAGTTTATTATCATCGTTGACATAAAAATAGCACTGGTATCTTCAATATCGTTCATAATACATTTTGGGCAAAATTAATCTTCTGCTTCATACCAATAAATTATAATACCTCCAGTATTTGTAAATGTAATATTTTTGTCTAAATATATTATTAGCATTCATAATTCATTAATAAATTGTCCTTCAAATCAATAAAATAACATGACATTATTTACAAAAAAAAGTTTATTAAACTAAATCTTTTATACATGTGACATTAATAACAACCATGTAAGGCAATGTTGACCACAAGTTATTGAAAATGGATTTTGATTCATAATTCGATTTATAGGTTTACTGATAGTTTGGATTTACTTACCAGTAAATTTGGGTATTAATGTTCAAAGGGATCGAATGCATAAACTCCGTTTAGTTTTTCGTAAACAGCAGTTCAATGTTCCCCTCCTACAGTAGATGTATGAGTATTGACAACAATAGCTTGATATCCAAATAAGGGATTTTATCCAATGGAAAAACTCCAATAAACTGATTTCCCAATAATTGGCACCCAATTCGAAACACCTGAGTATAACTATTTAAATAAATTATTTAATAAATGAAAAATTTATTCCATAAATATTTAACTATTATATTTTCTTCATTTATGTTGTTCAAACTAACAATGTTCGATTAGCAGTAATTTGGATTTCATTTTCAAAGACATGTACTGGTTCAGTAATTGCTTTTTCAAACTTGATGTCCAATCTCAAATTTTACCTTGAAGGTAATTTACTTTGATTTAAATCAAAATCTGGAGCGAGAACAAATGTAAAAAATAGATAGAATGATTGGAATTTTTCCAAGATTATACCACAATTAAGGTTTTTATCCAAATATTCTAAAATTCTGACAAGACTTTGCATATACGATGTACAATAATTATCATTATCTAAATCTTAAGTATATGTTTCTCGAAAATCAGTATTTTTCGATAAAAATAGAGAAGTTACACCAAAGTGTTAGAATTTTTATGAATAAGTATCATAAAATCCTTTATATTGAGCTTCAGTTTGAAAAGCGGCAAGGAAGAAATTAGACATTCTTCGATCTCCAAATATCTGCTCCTTGTAAAAAGATAATTCTCCTTTAGCAATCGCAAATCATACAATTTCTTTTTGATGTCCAACTAAAATAGATGATTCACATCGAACTCTTTGAACCAATAATTTAGCATCGATTAATATTACTTTAAGCGCTGCATCTGCAACGCCAGTTGTTCAATCATCCACGTTTCGAGACACTGAACAGGGTATCTGTGCTGACAGGGCAACTCGTACACTTCATCGGCCACCTCATAATATGACAGACAAATGGAACCTGTATCATCAGCTGCGGTGATTTTCTTGACTTGTAATTTCTCAATATCTCCCTCATTTGCTGGTGGAGGACCACTCTGTTCGAATTGATTCATAATACTCTTTACAAAATTGTCGAAACTTTGATCTGAAAATATATAATCTGACGAATCTGATCTAAAATCCAGCGGCAGCAATCCACCAAATAAATTTGATATTAGTTGGCCAAAAACACTATTTCTGTTATCAGGATCTCTTGGAGTAATAAAAAAGGAACCATCAATTTCGTTTGTAGTACTTCCATTTTCCATTGAGTTATCACGGCTAATATGAAAAACATTCAAGGCATCATCATCATTTTCCATTGAGTTATCACGAATAATTCTTTCAATAAATCCATCATTGCACGTCACACATTTACCATCCTGAGATATGTGAACGTCCTTGTTGCATTGAAGATCATAGTAATTATCGTTATTAATTAAAGTCATTAAAGAAAATCCGAATATCAATTTTATTAACCTTCCCACAAAATCCAATCTTTTAAACAAATCGATCAAAACACATAAAAATTCCAGCAATTCCCTGATTACTTTAAACAAAATCAAAATCGATAAATCTCACAAAAACCGAAATAATAACTCCACAATTGCCCGCGTCTGTGTGCGCACACAAATCCATCCAACAAAGTAAAAAGCGCACACAAACGCGAGATAAACTAATAATTCAACAATTGTCTGCGTCTGTGTGCGCACACAATTCAAATCCAAAAAAAGTATAAAGCGCACACAGACGCGAGAACCGATAATTAACCACCAGTTGATAATGATAATGGAGAATCAGATCATTTTAATCTCATATGTACATTAACACCCGATAGTAAATATTTGGGTTGATCCCTAAAATTCAATTGTAGTGATGAACACATTTTGAAAGTGTTTGAGCCTTTAATCCACTTTTTTCAATCATCAAATACACTATATTCCTTGGAGTTAGACAAAGTATCTTTAGTACCATTATTATAATTTAAAATAGTTTCGATAATAGCCTTGTGGGGTATTGTTTCCTCCCTTAATTTTAATGCTATTAAATCCAAGAATACCATCTTTAAAGAGAGTATGAAACAGGAAATTATTAGGTTCAGTTACATCATCTGCATCTAATGCTTTATTGTCTTTATCTACAACTTTTATTTGAACAGACAACAAAGTATCGTTCAAATCTAAATATTCGGCGAGGAAACCATCACTATAAAATTCCACATCATTTCTAATATTGGTAATAGAATTCATTTGACATACATCTTTAAATGCTCTATATTCATTAACCGCTTGAGGAGATGGTCGATCAAAAAGACATAATTCAGATTTACCGCAAATCATTATTCAAATATGGTTCCGTGTCCTTTCATTCGTTTGTTTTTACGTTTAGTTCCCATACTTGTTTTAATTACAGGTTCAATTTTACTTTCAATTTTACGTTGTAGTCCAAGTGAGAGTTCCTTTTTATTAAACATACCATTTATTACTTTACTTATTTTCCTTACTTATTGCATTTGATATCAACGATGGTAATATTTTCTTGTCATTCATAATTACATCTTTGACAGTTTTGACACCGAAATTACTAATACGTATAAGAATTGGTAACGCAAATCTACCAATTGTTCTCAACCACCCACTTCCATACTGTTTACCTAAAAAATATGTTAATTTACCACCATTTTTGCTACCACTATACAATGAAATTATTTCACGATTAATCATTACTTTTACGAAAATGTAGAGTCAAATGAGTTTATGATTCAGAAGGAAACTTGGTCTCTGATATTTAGAAGATAGTTATGTGTACTCCAGATTCATGTGCACTCCAGATCCAGATACCCCTCTAATTTTTTTTATTTTTAAAAAGACCCTCCCCAATAATTTTTTAATTTTCTTTTAAAAGACCCCCCCCACGTTTTTTTATTTTAATTTTTGTTTTAATTATCGATTACGTAATTATTTAAATTTTATTTAAATCATTGATTACATCATAAGTTTTGATTTTTTATAAGAATTTTTTATGTCAATATACTTGAAATTTAATTCTCTATAGAATGAGACTATGATGTAATCTAAATTCTATAATTTGATTTTTAGTACACCATTTTCAAATTTACACATCTTTTTAAACAAATATACATCTTTCTCATTTATTCATTTTATATCCCTTTATTGAAATATTTACAAACCAACATGTTTTAGTTACAAAAATAGTTATCAATAAATCGAGTAAGGGTAGGAAATTATTTAGAACCAACAAGTAACACACAGACCTTGGTGTAATAGATGTTAATACATATTACAATAAACCCATTCACATGAGTATACATATAAACCACGCACATATTATTATTCAATACATACAAGTCATAGAGGTTAAGCACATACCAACCAATGAAAATCATGCATTGATATTGCATCCTTATTGTATATGAGTAATATCAAAACTGTAAAATTCATTAGATCATTGAATAATAACGTCTATTACAATATTTTAAATTATATTCAATCACTAATTATTGCAAAATAATAAATTATTTCAGTTAATGGTTACAAAATTAATAAAAATATTACAATAAATCAAAACAACATAACGAAATCTTTCAATAAATTACAATAATCTTATAAAGTATTCATTAAGTTGCAATAAAGCGGGAAAGTATTTCGGTGAATGGCAACAATTTAATAAATATTTTACACTAAATTAACACAAAATTATGAAACCTTTCATTAAATTACAACAGAGTATTAAAATTTTTTATTAAAGTAATAACATATTTTGGAAAAAATTTCAACAATTGTAAAATGTTTAAGCAAATTGTAACAAGATTATTAATTTATTGCAGCAAAGTAATAACATACCGATGACTAGTTAACTATATGTGTTAGGACTCTACGCAAAACTTTTCATATTTTTATTAGTGTTTTTTATTTGGGGTATGTGAGATTTTATATCAAGATATTAAATATTTATATCAATTCGAATTTCGGTTTGTCACAGTAAATATTATTAAATAAAATTTATCTCGGTTTTATGAACTTAAAAATAAATTATTATTAAAAATAATAAATCTTATTGGTAAATATATTATTTTTTAAGTTTATTAATTTCTCAACTATGTTTCTCAATATTCTATAAATTGATAATATTTTAATACACAACTAAAACCTACTAATTTCTGCAACTAATTCTTAATTAATTCGAATAACATGTTAATTTAAAATTCTTAAATTTAATAAAACTTATTATTTTTATATCTTAAATATTATTTTAAAAAACATAATTTAAAAACTTTGTAAGTTTAATTTTAATCTTTTTTAAAAAATTTAGATTTCTAGTTATAATAAATGAAGTTTTTATAATTTTTGAAAATAATGAGTGGTAAATGTGAATAATTGTCAACTCAAACGATAAATAGATAGAATTTTAAACTCTACAAAATGATATCATGATTTATTCACATTCAAAACACCTAATTCCAAGGAGCTTACCATATTTTACTTCATTTCGAAAGGCTCCAAAGCAATAAAGAATGACAATTTTATAATCATGTTTTTACAATTACAAAAAAGATATTCTTACTTGATAGATAACGATCAAAGGGAATTTGGAATAGGAAACGGAAGTAAAAGAAATGAGAAATGAGAAAAAGGAGTCAAACAAAAGAAAGCGAACAAGAAATTAAAACAAAGATCATCGTTAATTAAGTACAAAAAGGGGAACAAAAAATTTCAAATTCCAAAAAATAAAAACAGAAAATACATATCTCGACAGCCTGTTAGAGATAGCGAATTCAAATGAAAAGGCGGATAAATGAAAAAGAGGAGATTAAAAATTATCTCGATAGCTGTCAGAGATAGTGGGAAGCAAAAATTATATACAGTGCCCCAAAGGCAAATTGGGAAAAACAAAAAAGATAATCCCAAGTACCACAAATTGATGAGCTACATGAAAGAGAAACAAAGACAGAAGAGAGAGACGAAAATTTGTAAGAAATTATGTAAAACGAATTGTGGAGATTTACCAAGATTACCAAAACAATAATTGCTAGAGAATAATTGTCAGAGAAGAATTGATTGGAACCAAAGAAGAAGTTATTGAGATATATGAAGAAAGTTGTTGAGGAAAATTAAAAGAGAAACTAAATTTAATTATTGATCAGAGTTTTAAAGGAAGAGTTTAGCTAGTAAAATCCAAGTTACAGCAAGAAAACAACCAGCTCAATTTCCCGGGTGTTAGAACCAATCGGTAGCCAGTGATCCTACAGTGTGCTATTCATCACAGAGTGTAGTAATAAGTGTTGTATAATAGTCAACCAGATTGTTGAACCGATCATGTCATTGATTAGTGAAAATTATTTGTGATTATGATTAAAGTTTCCTGTTGTCGATTGTTATTTGTGGTTGCTAAAAATACGCTTGGAATCAAAGTAAGAATTTGTAAAATATAAATATCACCAACGACCTAGTAACCCATCAAACTAAAAAAAATGAAAGTTCTTTTAATCAGGGGTATATGCGCGATAACCGATACTGGTTTATGGGGCTTACATCTACTTCTTATTTAATTAACTTTTTTTCAATTACCATAAATTTCCACTCTACACAAACATGTTTATGCTTGCAATTTAATTACTTAAATTTTAATTAATTTTACAACACTAAGATTACAATAAAAGTATACTAACAAAATCTTATACTGATAAAGAAACAAATAGAAAAATTATTTATTAAATTGTATAACATAAATCAAGTTGACTATTTTATGAAAGAAAAACATCAACTTTTTTTGTTTTAAATTAAATATTTTACGAATTGCTTAAATTATAAAAATTATTTCAAAATATTTAATTAAAATATTTGTTAATAACAAATTCATAATATTTGTTATTAATTTAATTTTTTAATTTAAATATAACATATAATAAACTGTCTGAAAATTACAAATTAAAAAATATTTCTTTTATATGGTTAATATTAAAATTTAAGGAGATTTGACTCGATAGCATCATGTTGATTGCAGATGTTGGACATGAATTTGCTGATGAAAGAACATGTTTATGTATTATTTTTCTAATCACAATACCAGATAGTACAAAATCATTTTATATTAAATTAGGATCTGAAATTATTAAAACTTTTCTATGAAGATTTTTTTTAATATTTCTAAAACTAGTTAAGTTGAAATAAGTTTTGGTAGGACCCGTGTTTCGGGGTCAAAAAAATAAAAACATTAAGACATAAAAATTGATTATTTTACTTATTTTTTCAATCCCTTACAAGCGTGATTAACTTTATTAACAAATTTCTCTTATGCATGGATACAGTTTATGTTCTGAACTACTCGGAAAAATTGGTGGAACATTTGAGATTGCTGACATTGATGAAACTCACGTGGTGTCAAGACTAGATGGAAGAGATAATTTGTGTGATCAGCTGGCGTAGTCATGCAACGTGTTTGGAATTCATCCACGCAAATATCTTAATTGGAAAAGCCATGATGGCTGACAAGTGGCAAGGTTATACAGGACTTAGTGATTATGGCTATATACACCATAAATCATTCAGTTGCCTTCGTCGATTATCTACAGCATCTTATTCATACTCAAAATATTGATAGATTTTGGCGAACAGTAAAAATTATTCTCCCTCCTGTCAACAATTTTGAATTACTTAAAAATCATCTTAATCGAATAGTCTTGAAAAAAAGCCTAAGTGCTACTAATATATTTGAAAGATTTGCACTCTATTTAAGAATAAATAATCTCAAATTACTTTTTTTATATATTTTTTTAAATTTCTTTGCATCCCCCAAAATCCGTGTTATACCTAAGTTTTAAAATAAATGTGTTAAATAAATGAAAAATTATTGTTAAAATTTTAAGTAAACTAAATTTTTCTTTCAATAATTATTATATTAAGAAAACAAAAGAATTAATAAATTTTAAAGAATTTCTTAGTGATACGAACAACAAAATGTGTAAAATGAAACAAACTCGCTAATTAACCCCTTTAATATGGAATTTTTTTTCAAAATTTTTGCATAATGTGGAGTTATTTTTTGAAAAAAATCAACAAAATGAAAAATTTTATTTTATTTGTTTTTGGCAAAAACAAAATTTTGAAACTATGTAAGTAACATAAAAAGGCAATAAATAAGTGTTAGTGATCATCAAAATTTAGTCAATATTCAACATCCTGTGAAAATACAGCCAAAACGTAATATTACTTGCCGCACAGGAAAGGGGTTAACAATGAAATTAATTATAGAAACTTCAAGTTTGGCAAACAGAAGTTCATGTGAAGTTGATTAATAAAAACTGATAAGAACGGATATAACGAATATGGGTAGATGGTTGTGTCCCATCCATACCACTGCCCCTTGAGAATATCTAGGTCGACTCAAAATTTTATGTAGGTCACGAAAATATGTAATATTTATTTATAGAAAAACTTAGTTTCGATGGAAATGAGCTCCAAAGTCTCTAAATTTAAATGTAGATCACACCATTATATAACAACATCTATATATTATGATAATCACATCAGTCATATATTATAGAATTAAAATCATATACTTCAACACATGACAAAATAAGATATAACATTAGGATCAAATGCCATAAGATAACAACTTTCATATATTATCAAACATAGAAAATCTTATCTTATAGAAATAAAATCATATTCTTCAACAACTGGTGGGACAATGAATAAAAGCTTTAATAAAATACTTCGAAATTTTTTAAAAAAATATGTAGGTCAACTCAAAATACTTTAATGTGAAGTCACCTCACTTGACATGGAAAAAATTTTATATATAAAAAATACCTGAATAAATTTTTAAAACTTTGAAAAAAAAATTTTAACCAAAAAATACTTGAAAAAATCAATAAAAATACTTAATCAATACTTAATCAATAAAAATACTTATTTACCAGATATTTCCATCTCAAAAATACCCAAAATAAATTTCCCAAATTTTAAAATGTCCTAAAAACAAATTTCCCAACTCAAAAAACTTTTCAGATTTTTAATAGAGCCAAAAACTTTAACTCAAAAATTGCAAGTTTTATTAATTCATTCAACTCCAATTTTTAAATGAATTATTTTATAAATTATTATTATGAATTATTATCTTCCTCCGAGGGGATTCCAGATATCACCAAATCCTTGTCAATGGAAGCAAAGTCATCCAAGTCTTCAACATGCGAAAAGTTGTTTATTCTTTTTACCTTTAACCATCGCGACAAGGGAAGATCTTCCTCCTCAGAATATTGATAGGTGGAAACTGATTTGTCATTCAAACCAGATTTATTAAAACAGTGTGAGATAGTTAATGGTTTGACACTGTCCCAAGTATCTTTTATCAGGCGAATTGCACCCAGAACAGTTATTTTGTCATCTTAGCCATTTTCTCTTTCAATCAACAAGAAATCTTCCGAAAAATCTTTCAGATTTTTGATTACCCCCATGTCCATTCGCTCCAAGATTGATGTTGCATTTGGTGCTAGAAAAACCATCTTAATGTTGGTTGGATTGGGAATTTTTGGATAAACTGGAAGTTGTCAATTACCAGTAAAATCTTCCTTTTTTGGTGATTAAATCTCTGTTCCACTTTGACAAGTAATTCTTAAAGATTTGAGATGTCATCCATGCCTTTTTGTTTGCTGTATATTCAACAGGATATATTTTTTGCGTTTAACAATAAAATTGATATATTAATTGATATCTTAATTTGAACTTTTAAATCGAAAATTAAAAAAATTCTTAATTTAGAATATTTCTTAAATAAATAAATGTGTTCGTTGTAACCGGTTTTGGTCCATTGTAAGCAGGAGTTCGTAGTAACCGAGTTCGTAATAACCGAGTTCGATTGTATAAAGAAATAATGATGTATATGGTGGTAGTTTCTTTGCAAATTACTAAAATCACATTTATTCAAATTAAAATTTAACAAAATTTATTGGGTTCGGGGTGCCAATGAAGAACGTGGATTAAATCAAGATAATTTCTGCAAATTGAAAAATATGAAAATAGTAAAAGGATTTGATAAAAAGTGGTCCAGTAAACTAAAGAAGGTAGATGTCATAATTATTAATGATTTCTATCAAGAAGCTAATAAAAAAAAGAATTTCAATAATTTATTCATCGAAATCAGTATGCATGTTGGTGTTAAAGTCTTAGAAAACTTAGAACAAGAATTAATGACAGTATCCAAATCAAAGTTCCACCAAAAAACACCTGTTACAGAAAATTTCCTATCAATGAGTCACATCTCAAAAAATCCAAAACTTAAACAAGTAAAAGCAGTAAAAAATCATCATAGTTATCCATTTGGTAATGCATCAAGCATGAAAAGAATAACTCTTTTGCATTCATTTCCAAATTTTGTTTTCAATGATTTACTCGATATTATATTCAAAGTAATTAACGGCAAGACTAAAATTAGTAAATCTGACAAAATTATTTAAAATAAATACCAGAAACCTCTGTTAACGCTAGTACATAAAAGAAAATCATAAACAAATGAGAAAGATTATATATAAACAAAAAGGAGGGCTTATTGCTGTATTAATATCATTGGCATTATCATTATAAGATGGAGCAGGTCTATTACAATCGTCACAAACATTGTGTGGTAATTTTTCATTACCTAATTTTAATTTTACTTTGAAATTTTATGTTGTAATGGAGAAGATATGGACTAACCCAAAAGAAGAAGCAGGTTTTGGGAGATTTGAAAAGTTAAAGAAAAGAGTTCTGAATTCGAGGGCAGATACCCAGAATTGATTGTCAGGTCAGCTTGCATACAGTTTGAACAAACCGATGCTTAAAGGATTTCCAGCAAGTGCATATAAAACATTTGGTTTTGATGATTTATGGCAAATAGATTTGATGAATATGATACCATATTCAAAGATTAATAAAGAATACAAGTATATTTTGACATACATTGATGTTTTCAGTCGTTTTTGTCGAACAATTCCTATCAAAGTTAAGTCAGCCGAGGAAATATCCAAAGCAATTAAACTTATGTTTATAGATGGATATCTAGACAACTTACAAACAAATTTGGGTAAAATATTTGTACTATCTAATTCCTTATTTTTCTTTAGGAAAGGAACTTTAAAACAGTAAAGCGAAACAAATCGTGGATAAACTCAAAATCAATCATTACTCTGTGCATTCTCAATTCAAAGCCGCTCACGTTGAAAGATTTAATGAAACCTTAAGAGATAAACATAAATAATTGCTACAACTGAAAGAATAACTACTACTATTTTATTTTATATATTTATCAGGTTCTTTATATCCTTGATACTGTGTATCAGAATCGGGCATACCTCCAAATGCCATCTTCTAATGTCATCATATTATAGTCGTAGATTCAACGGAGTAGAGTATTCTATATGTCCCAAATGCAAGATTATTAACCCTACTACATTTAGAGTTTTATAGGGGACGCTTTATACATTTAAATCAGTTTTCTTCAAATAAGAAGGAACTGCTTAGGAAAATCTTTAATAGGCAAACTCTTAATATCATTAATATTGCTGATTTAACTCTATTGCATACTTTCCCTGCTACATTGTAAATCACATCACTTGAAAATCTTTTCTGTGATTTAGCTAATTTGTATACTTACCTGGCACGAAGAGAAATATTCGCGTCTCCTGCATAGTAATGATGAGGACCAAAAGCTCAAAACTAGTCTACTATTGGGATTTTCAATGGGTTTCACAAAGCTTGTAATGTTTATTATTTTAATGTTAGACATCCGTAAAAAAATATTTACATGAATTTAGATTGTCAAATACTGGTGAAAACCCTGTAAATTGCAAATGCACTTAAATTTTGTATAATGTTTCCATCTTTTTAATCAATAAAAATGTGCTCAAAACTCTCAAATTGGAACAATTTCTGGCTCAATGAAATGCTTCATCTATATATTAAATGCACATTGCAAATGATAAATCTCGTATTAGATGATACAAATCCCACTCTTTGTGCGAGAGAACTATAATATGGCTTACTAAGTGCAGTTATCATACTTGCTTCTGGAACACACAACCCTTCGTTTGAATGCGCTAGTACCACCGGCCCTGGAAGAAAACGCTGTGGGAAATAAGTTTTCCATGAACTACGCCATGGTTGACAATAGTGACGTTCGTCGCATCTGATAATTTGCATGAAGTACTGGCTCTGTCTAACATGAAATGCTACCCACTTCGGACAAATTTCATCATGTATTGCGGCTATATCATTTGGAGATATATATTCAGCAGATACTTCATGATTGTCAATCATTAACTCCGACCATATTTCTGCAAGAGTTGTTCCGGCCCTCTCAAAATTTTGCTTCTCTTTTTCGGTATCTACTGTTTTCCCGGAGGCATCAAGATGTGAACCGAAGTGGTCGTGAGGCAGTACCAAGCCTGCTAGTTCACGGCTAAGTGGGGCCATACGTCTTTCCACTCTATTGTATGCTGAGTAGTGAGGTGCATTGGTACCTATCAATTATGCATCAGTAAAACAACATGCTCTTTCCCCAAACATCCCACATATTTCATCCAGGTAGGCCATGGATGCGAACGCGAAGGCTGCATCTTGATGACGTTCATGGGCGCTGTTTTCGGCCCGGATCAGCTTAACGGGCACAGTCGTTATATGCCGTTTTCCTTCAAGTGACGACGATTTTCTAGGCAAGAGTCTGAGATACGTTGCTGATCGTGATATGTTGTATCCTGGTGTTGCTAGTGATTTTTGTAAATCATCCAAAGTTTTGCATGATCTCAATTCTTCAGAACGACGACGATCACTGGCTGCAGCCCCGATTGAGGCGATTCTGACTATTGCATCTAATAGATCTGACTGATCTACTGTTATTGCTGGTTTACCGACCCTATCGCGTGTAAACTTGCGGAGCTTTTCCCCCAAATGTGGCATTTCGACTGCTATTTCCTGTATTGTGTTTTTGATTTCTCTGCGACGCTTGCGTTGGCGATCAGCTTCATCTTCCAATCTTTTCAGTTGTTGTTTTTTCTTTTTAATATCAAACTCAACTGTATTCATTTTCAATTTCAAATCTTCAGTCATCAATACGGCATCTCTTATTCTAATCAAAGCTAAAATTTGTGCATTAAGTTGAGAGATGTCTATAGTTAGGCTCTTTTGTTTAGGCGCTTCTGCTGCGTGCTTATTTTTTGCCACTGTCTCAACAGTACATATTTTAGTACGTTCGTCCGCAACAAAAGCCGATGCCTTGTCTGTTGATGGGGGTACAACTGTCTCCTCAACAATTGAAGTAGAGCCATTTTCGACTTTTCTGCTAGAATCAGTAGATACTGGCGGTTTTTGGGTACTGGGACGAGCCCAAAATGCCATTAGGGTGCTCTTCTGTCGCAACGAATTTCTCAAGATGTCATTCATTACCGAATCATAATTTTTATCACCATTTTTAATCGCCCCCCACAAACGATTTGCTTCCTTCTGCTGGGATTTTTTCGTATTCTGAGGCATGGAATTGCACACGGCAGCATACAGTCGGTTGTATCGATCAGTTATCCATTGGGGGAAAACTAATTGAATATATTTAATATAATTTTACGAAGCAAGAAGATTGATATACTTTTTGATTGGTTAGTTTTTAATAATACGTAAATGGCACATCAAGAACATATTGGTATTATTAAAAACTAAAACTATTAAATCAAAAAACATCTCAATCTTTTAAAATTAAATTAGTACCAATAGTAAATAAATTCGCATCAATGTTGAATAAAATAGGAAATCACTAAATTTCAAATAATATTGCATTTATACAAGCCTTGCTCTCGACTATATTAAAATATTAAGACTGTAATATTGAGAATTCCATGCGTAGCAGTGACAGTATACATGTCACCTAGGGTCATGTGATAATGCACAGCCCATGCGGTAACCTATTATATATAAAGGTTTCATATGGGAGTATTATAACAAATCATTTTATTTTATTCCTTCGCATGCCTTTGTTGGAACACCCTCCTGCATACGCACCCGTACGCAAAACATTCACTCGGAACACACACCTCCCTCCCCCCTCGGTGCGTACGTAATATATGGATGGCCCCTAAAGCTGCTGCTTATACTCCTACTCGTCAACAGATCACAGAACATGCTTCAATGGATACGTCAAGTTTAAATCAACAATTACGCTTGGTTAATGGAGACTCCACCATCACAATTGAATTTCCAAACAACCCGAAATCAGGAGAATGGTATTCAATGAAATGTTATGTCATTCCTAAATTCACAAATACCAGATACACTTTGTACAAAGATGTGGAATTCAATATATATATATATATATTGTACCAATTAGTCTAATGTTCTTAAAATACCATTTTTTCATGTAATTGACAACAAAAATTCCAAACGATTTAAACTTTTAAAATTTAATATCTTTTAATTTTAATCAACTTTAATTGAAACTTATTTAAACAACTTCATCTATTCAAGTACTCGGGTCAATTACTTTTAAGAAATTAATCATCCCTTATACATAAAAAATATTTAAAAATTAAATATATAGTTAATTAAAAATAAAATTTTAGAATTCCTAATTGAATAATTTAAAAAATTAGCTTACTAACTTTTTTGTACCATAAAAGAATTTATATATTTTACTTTATTTTATGCAAAGATATTGATGACATAATTACTTTAAATTAATTGAAAAAATTTCATTTCAATTACTTAAAGTCATTTTTATCCTCAAAGCAAAATTTCAACAAAATCAGTCCATGAATTTGTTTATAAATTTTCTTTTTAAACAATCATTAAAGTTTAAATGCAATCACTTAAATTGTCATTATATTATGATAATGATAACTAAAAGATTCATTACTTTTCATTTGCTACATTTTAAATATTTAGCTTCTAAAAATTTTAATATTTTAATATTTTTTATTATTCATATTTATTACTTATAAAACATTTAGTATTTTAGTATAATTACAATCTTTTATTTTTTAAAGTTGATGGACATATTTTTTCTTAATTTTCTGTTTTTTCTGTTGTGTCAAATTAAATTAAATCTCCATCAGTCATATTTATTCGAATTATGTTCTAAAAAATTTCTATTTTAGTGGGTTTCCAGCGGGAAAACATGTTTTACACATGCTTGTCCTATCTTGTTAATACTATCGCTCCATCCATTTTCTTTTTGTAACTACGCATCATTATTTATTTGACCACCAAATGATGCTTTTTTGCAGATACTCATTGCGTCATTATGGACACTCGATCAGTCGTTAAGAAACTTCAGATAAGTGCTGTTGATTCAGCACCTACTATTTTAGATTATAAATTTCTAAATATTATATCCAAATTTGGACAGTAAAATATAAAATTATAATTTTCCTTAAGTTCAACTTTCCTTTATCTCTTTGATGAAGGGCGCTCACCCTCTTAATTCACTTCATTCTTTTTCTGTGTTCTTTTTCCAACGATTTTTGATGATTATTTTTGAATTTCTTTTTCCCTAAGATGATCTATTATTCCACTAAAAATTTTGTTCTGATTGTTCATTCATTCGTCTCTTTTTCAACTTATTTTCCTATTTCAAATTTGATATTTTACGAGTGTTATTAGATTATATTTGTATTTTTTGTGCATTTGCATTTTTTCAATCAGTGATTTTTTGTTTTAATTGATAACTTTCTGTATTTCCACTTTCTAGTATTTTTAATTTAATCATCTTATTTTACGTTTTTCAATTCTTGTCATATTTTTCATTTTAGTTTTTTTTACTTTTTCTCATTTTTAACAATATTTTTCGCCTTTCTTCAGCGCTCTTTTATCATTTCAGTTAAACAGCTGGTTATTTATTTCGTTATTTCCCAACACTTTGAAAAGTAAAATTGAAGACACTTTAAAAAAATTAGAATTCTAAATAAAAATCGAAAATTATAATTATAAAACTAGCGATTTCTCTCAAAAACCGAAGACCTACAAGAATAATCTCTAGTTTGAAATCCTAAATAAAAGATTTTTTTACAATATAATTTTGTAAGGAATACTAGAAGTTCTAGATTTAGTAGTGTTTATTTCTCAAAATAAATCTTCCTCAATTCTCCAATGTTTTGTGATCGATATTTATGAAGTTCAATTTTTAGATATTTTTTATATGTGCAAATCAAATCTAATCATGTTTTCCAAAAATATCCAATCCAATCAAAAGGTCCAATTAAACTTTCGTTTTACCACGTTTAGAATAATGTGTTAAATTTCAGATTTGTTGGAGAAATAATTTGTTTACTTACTCGACAGTGATGACTACCATCCAAATAAAATTTCACGTCATCTACAAATGTGAGACTTCAAAACAATGAATCTTTCTCGATTTCTTTCAAAATATCTTTACACATCAATAATAGCTAAACAAAATATCCTTCAATAAAATGTCGATTTAATTTTCGTTTTGTTGGACTAGAACCGAAAATTGAGAGTTTGTTTTAATGGATCGGAAATACATAACATAAAAACCGTAACAAGTTCAATTAAAATCCATGATCGTGCACTGAATAGTACAAAATAAAGTACATAACACATTGAGAATAAATAAAACATGCATAATGAAATCAAGAAACGCAAGAAGTTCCAATCACCAACACAGTTAAGGAAAATATCGCATTAGAAAAATCTGCCAACTAGAAATAAAATGATAATAAATAAAATAATTGATAATAAATTAATTAATAATATGAAAAGAAATAAGAAGGATTATTGGTCGTATTTACATACGAAGGAGCTATGACAATGAGTGCATACTTTAAGTAAAGGAACAGGAAAAATTTATTTAAAAATTAAATGAAATAAAATATATGGAAATAAATACACTTAAAAATTGAAACTAAAGAAATTCCAGTAGAACTTATAAAACAATAAAAATTAAAATAAAATTAGTTAACTAATTAAATTATAAATTTTATAGAATTAAAGAATAAAATTAAGGAAAATTAGAAAAGAATTAGCTAAAATTATTTTAATTATAAAATATATAAAATTAAATTGTTGAAATTAATAAAAATTAAATAAATTTAATTAATTAAATCAATTAAATTAAAAATAAATAATTACACACACTCATGAGTAGGTATATATGAGATTATGGGAGCAATTTGGTATTCCCCCTTACTACTCAATAATTAATCAAAAGTTAACACCTATTTTCATGAATTATTTCCTTTTATTTCGGACAAAACGAAAAACAAGAAACCCTGGAAAACTTTAAAACAAGGTTTTTACAAAATGAATACCCAATGGAGTTCGTAGAAAAATACTTTTTGAATGAATATAACTCTAATAGGCATAATACACAAAAGGAACATTTCAATACGCTTCCCTTTTTTAAACAATATGACATGTAATACAATCAGAGCTTACATTCGCAATACTGAGTTGCCAGTTCATATTCGCCCAATTTTTACAACCACCGCACCTTTGAAATCAACAGCTTCGTAAGTCTCAAAAATCTCTAACATCAGACCTATTTCATCGAGATTGTATATGCTAATCCTCCACCAAATGTTTCTGTTTCTCAAAGAACATTGTTTACCAAATTACTTGCACAAGATGTGACGCATCGTACATAGGCGAAACACATTTAATGAATTTTGTATTAAACTTAATAATTCTTCAATATTTCGTGATAATGTCTTATTGATATTGACGGTATTCGTTGAAGCTTTGAACAACTTTCACTTGTTTTCTTTTTACAAGTAGAAATATTTAAAAGATTCTTATTGATAGTATTTCTTTGCTTTGAAAGTTTCTTTGAAATGAAAGGTAATACTTTGGGATTAATAAAATAAATATATTTTCATATTTAGCTGGTAAATTCCAGTCCGTCAAAACAGATATCAATATTAATTCTGTAAGGAATAAGTTAAATAAAGCATATTATTTAACTTAATTAAATAACTAATTTAAATATTGTATTCAGTAAAGTCCTGCAAGAAAGCGTCTCAGAGGTTCAAAATATGAAAAAATCTATGAGTGCCTTTTTGATTGGTTCAAAGAAAAAAGAAAAGTTAAAGTTCCAATAAATGGTCCTATTCTTCAAGCAAAAGCAGAAGATTTTCAAAACGTCTTGAACAAGACTTCAAACCATGTAATGGACGTCTTGACGGATGGAAAACAATATATAATATATCCTTCCAAATAGAGATTGGGATTTCTCAACTTTTTTCATTTCTCGAGAATCCGAGAGTCTCGTTTTTTGCAATATTATGATTCTCGAGAAAGCGAGAGTCTCGTTCAAGAAATTTCAGGACCCGGGAAATTTCCCGAGAAATTAAAGAATCTGAAATAGTTTATAAAAAATGAGAAAACAAGAAAATTTCAAAGAAAAAAATTGTATTCAAATAAAACTAACACAAATAAAACTAACACTATTCACTACAAAACTAAAGAATATATAGCAAAAATAGAAAAGTTAATACATCATATGATATTATACCAAATATACCACAAAAACAAATATAATATTTTTTATTTATTGATATTTGTGAAATAAAATTTTAAAAAACAAAGTACATCAATTGCTTTATCAGTTAAACGTGTTCGTTTTTTAGTTACTATATTTACTGCTGTTGAAAAGTTTCTTTCATTTTGTGTTGATGTTGGTCTGATAGTCAGTAAACATTCTTTTATTTTGAATAAGTTTTGGGAAATTTGTCCATTTATTTCGTATAAATTCATTTCCTTTAATAATAAATTTACATTTGTTTTTATTTCAGCTGTTGCCAAACAATTGTTGATCGAATCTTCAAGTTTTTCTTTTAATGTTTTTTCAGCAGATTTATCAATTTCAATTATTTCAATATTATTCTCCTCACAATTATTTGGATGATCACCAACACCAACAACAGCTCCTTCACCATCACCATCATTTTTATTAATTTTCAGCATAATAGATTTTGCTTCTTTTAACATTTCATTTTTCGAAGCAGATTTGAAAAAATCTTTTGCGTCAGCATTTAAGGAATTGGGATTATTTAAAAATTTAATTAATGAGACTAAAGGTACATTTCTCCTTTTCGAAATTTGATCTGTTATTTCAGTAAGTAATACGGCTTTTAAATGTGTACTCTGCTCAGTCAACGATTCGAACAAAAATCTTAATATTCCTTCCGATGTTAATAAATTTGTGTCTTGTCTGGATAATGCTTCAACAGCAATTTATACTGGTTTTAACGCTTCTAAAATATTGTTTGCTTTAAGAGTAAAATTATTATCCCATAAATCATAAAAATTTAAATCTATTAGCGTTTTTTTTATTGGTTCAATGAACTTTAAAAATCGTTCTATCATTGTGATCATACTATTCCATCTTGTTTAGCAGTCAAGTAATAAATGTAGATCTTTATTTTCTACTTCATTTACATATTTTTGAAGAACAGAATTTCGTACAGGGGAATTTTTAAATTTTTTAACAATTATTCGAATTTTATGAATTGTTAGTTTTATATCATCTATATCATTCAATAAAAATGTTTCCTGTGTTAAATTATTATCTTCATTTGAAAATAAATTGTCTTCAACATCATCTGATGAATCAGAATCTGAAGAATGTTCATGTTCATTATTTTTATTTGAATAAAATATTTTAAGGACTGCCAAATGTAAAGCATGATTGTAACATAGCTGCAACAAAGCTGGTGATAAAGTTCCAAATTTTACCATAACGCTTGCACCATCACTTGTAGTGGCAATAATATCTTTATCAAAACTAATATTAAATGAATTTAACTTTTCATTTACTAAATCGACCATTTTATCTGCCGGGCAGCTACCATGTATACGAACTAGTCCTAGATTTTCCGACATACCACTTGCATTATAATATATATGTATATTTAAATATCGTCGGTTCCTAAAACTGGTCCACTCGTCAATACTTAAAGAAATTTTTTGATTTTATTAGTTTTATTTTATTGACAATATCATCTTTTTTTTCATTGTAATATTTATAAATTATATTCATTATATCCATTGGATATTTTGGTAAAACAAATCCTTGTAATTCTAAACTATTTCGAATAAATTCACATTTTGAAATCTTTTGAATGGGAATATTGTCGAACGCTGCTAGTTTTGAAACAATTTCCCCAAGACTTTGTGATTGTGTACTTTTTGGTTTAAAATAATTATTTATGCTCGTAGTAGCACTGCTTCTCATACGTTTGCAACCTATATTTCCAGCCTGCAAAGTCTTGGTCATACCATGTTTTTCTGTTAAATGCCGGTGTAATCCAGTTGTTGTTGATCCTTTGCAATTAATTTCACTTTTGCAATATTTACATATTGCCATATTTCGGTCTTCACTTCTTTCAAATTCTAGCCAACAATTCTGATACTCATTTGGTTTGGTATTTTCAGACATCTTTAGCCCTTTACTTTAAGTTCTAAATAAAGTAATTGTGATTGTAATTGTAAATGATTTAATTATCAATACTTACGAAATATTTAAATTTTTTCTGGTATGATTTGTATAAATATATAATAATAATTTAATAATAGAATTAAAATTACAAAATTAGCTTTGTGCACTTTTAAAACAATTGCTATCACAGCAACTACAGAAAAATGTACTAAATTGTATAATTTGAAAGTATTGGTTTTCGAAATTTAATAAAAGTATTATGGATCGAGTGATAAATATATACTATCTATTATATACCATCTATTAAATAAGTCAAAAATTATAATTTGTTGGGGAATTTTCTATAAATAAGAATTTTCTATGGGGAAATATTTTAAAGTTTCCTTCTCGGGACTTGAAAATAAAATCTCGAGAAATCGAGAATCTCGTTTTTTAACCTTTTTCACTTCTCGAGAAACAAGACATAAAAAAAATATACAAGTCTCGAGAATTCCCGAGACGAGATTTCTCGATCCCAATCTTTAAGTTCCAAATTCTTAATGGCGAATCGGCCAAAATTAATGAATCAACTTTAGAAGAATTGTTAAGTAAACTTTCAAACATTATAAAAAATTTCAAGTTTGAAGACATTTATAATGCAGATGAGACAGGGCTATTTTGTGATCATGAAAATATTGAAGAAATAAATATCAAACAAGCAATTGATTTTATCGTATCAGCCTGGAAGGATATAAATGGTTCAATTATACAAATAATGACAATAACAATGTAGAACCAATTGAGTCTGCAATTTTTCAGATTCAATCAAACAATATAACACCAGAGAAATTTGAAGATTATGTTAATTGTGATGAAGAACTTGCCGTATCAGCTATCATTGATGACCAGGAAATAGTTTAAACCATCCTTGAAAAAGATAAAAAAAATCGCAGACGAAACGGATGAGCAAATTGAGGAAGATGAAGATGAATTTCAACGTCCAACTATAAAGCAAGCATTAGACACAATCAAAACATTAAAATATTATTTTCTATGTGATGAAGCTGATACAAAAGATGAACTTGAAATGATTCACAATTTAGAGAATAAGATAAGTATTTCAAATCAAAAACAAACAAAAATATAACGTTAAATATAAATGTATTTGTCTTTTCTTTATTTTTGTATTTGGTTTTTATAATAATTAATTAAATAATTTTTGTCTTAATATTTTTGCAACTCTTAATTGAACACCCTGCTATATGAACACAACTTTCGTGCCCTCTTGAAAGTTCATTTAAACGAATTTTACTGTATTAATTAATTTAGAATATAATAAGTATGTAAATAATAATTATAAATAATATATTAATAATTTAAATATAATTTTAATATAGTTATATAGTTTAAATTATTAGATTGATGTTAGAATGATGTTTTCTTGCTCAAGAAATTGTTGGCATAAAATCTAATCTCATTGCAAAAAGATTAATACGTATTTAGTAATTTTAAATTGATTGGGTGTCCTATGCAATGAAAGGAAATTAAGTGTAAAATATTAATTAAAATATTTGATAAATTAATCGATTATTTCCATTTTGAATTTTTTTATTTTTAATTTTGACCAAATAAATTTTTATTATTTGTTCAATAACATTTTGATAAGATCAAAAATTCAAATTTTTTGTTTCTTGGAATTGGTCGAAATTAATAAAAATAAAATAAATTGAATTAAAGGCGAAAATCAGTAAATTTTGAATACAAAAAAACTAGTAAATGACGATTTAATTTAACCTAACAACTTCGTTTTCATTCGAAATATTTTATGATTATTAACGTTATTTTAAGTTTATTATTCAAATCTTTTATTACATTTTGTTACATTTCAATGATAATTAATAATTACATAAATAATTAATTGAAAATAATTTTCGATTATAAAAATGAAATTATTATTATTATTAAATCCATTATTTCACATTTAAATAATTTTATTTGAAATTTAAAATTATTTCTATTTATTTACACGAAATTTTGTTTTGAAAAAGATTTTTGAAAATGGAATATTTTTTCAATAAAATTCATCACTTTATAGTTTCTCTTTACACTATTTATAGAAGCTATTTTACAGTTAAAATATTATTTCCTCTTCAGTCTAATGACATTTGAAAACAACAGAATTTAAGCATAATAGGTTATTTTTATGTTAAATAAATATATTAATTATTAATTTTGGTTCATAAAAAGAACTTTATTTACTTGTTCTAGTCCCATAGATTTAAGTAATTTTGGACTTCTGAAATAAATATTCCCGAGTGCATTTGCAAATGAATTTTTTAATTTTTTATCAATTTTGTGATTTTTTCATTATAAGTCAAATTAATGTAATTCTACCTAAATAAACAAACACATTTCGTTATCAAGAAATACGCAGTAAAGATAAATTTTAAAGACTACAGTAAAACAAATGTTAATTAGATTGTGCGTTTTAGTAAAATCATACTTGATTTGAAAAATAAGTTAATATTGATTGATTATATACATAAATTTGTATTTCAAAATTTTATTTATTTCAAGTTTATCGAAAACCAACAATAAATTTTTGAAAATGCATAAAACATTAAATCCTTATAGAAGAAGTGATGTTATTTGCATTATTCTCTAATCAAAACGTGATTTATAAGTTATTAATATAGAAGTATATTTACTGAAAATCATGACCTGGATATATTTTGCTTTAGAAAAATATTACATTAATTGTTTGGTGTGTAAGTAGTGTGTTTATTGAGCAAACGAAGTCAGACGCCCTAGCTGAAAATAATTTATAATTTTTACACATTTTCGTCATTACAAATTTGGTAATTTTATATTTGTATACACTTCAGCAGCCAAACACCCTACCCTCGCCAAACACTTAAAACACCCCAAAAAAAACAAATTTATACCATGTAAAATTAAATATGCATTAAATTTCACGGCGTCTGTCTGTGTTTGCTCAGTAAACACACTATGCAAATATGAAAAAATGCAAATTATAGAATTTGAGAAATAGGCTTTCGCCAAAATATAGAATTTTAATATTATTTGGATATGGGTTTCAAGAAAGAATGCATATTAGAAGCTGCTAACACATCTTCTAAATTATTTTTTAAATCCTGTTTAAAAGTTAACGACATAATTCTAAGTATTTATTCTATGACATATTGTATAATTTTAAACAAATTTTCAGCGTTGAATAAAATATTTTCAAAACCATTTATCAAAATTTCAATATTTAAAATATGATTATTTAAATTTTTTTCATAATTAAAACTTCTTTTTTAAAAAGTTATTTATAAAAAGAGTTATAAAAAGAGTCAGTTTTATTGTCTCTTCCTTCATCTTTGTTTTCACAACTTTCGTTCTTTGACATTCCTCTCATTATCCAACTGTTTCTTTGACTGATTCTTTTATGTCTCGCATATCGTACTTGTCCGCTACATATTTTATCACCTTTTCTAAATAATATTTTAAATGTTGATGGGAGAAAATGGTAACTTATTTTTATTATTTTTATATATGTTTTAGATAATCTTTGGTTTCTAGTTACCGAAGACCAAAAACAGTAATAATCGGGAGCATATTATTGATCAACCAATTATTAGTAGTGACGATGATACAAGTAAATTTATTTTATTTAATTTATAAATTTAAAAATTTAAAAATTAAATTTAGGTGATTGTGAAATAATAAAAGTTATGCCAGTTAATCTAAAAGAGTTAATTATGCGCCCTTTGCTGAATCACGTAAATTTAATAATAATAATAATATTACTTTGAAAATAATAATAATAATAATAATATTTATTTGTTCTAAAGAAGATTCGATTACTTTGGGCCCTGATGATAAAGAAGATCTTAGGATAGATCAGAATATATGTTCGGACTTACATTGTGTTATTTTAATATATTTGTAAAAAAATGATTTATTTTATATTGATTTATTAAAACTTTTTATTGAAAACTCGTTAAATTTTCAGATTTTTTACAACAGTTAAACGCTTGTATAAATGTATAAATATATAAATTTTATTAATCACACAAATGTTAAACTATTGTAAGAATTCTGGTAGGAATTTTTATAATATTATTATAATATTTTTATTTACGCAACATTATTTATCGGTTGATATTACTTTTTATTTTTTTTAAAAACTCTAAATAATACTTTAAAATTGATTTTAATAATAATAATAATAATAATAATAATAATAATAATAATAATAATAATAATAATAATAATAATAATAATAATAAAAGTAATAATAATACTAATACCCTTGTAAGTTGTTGAGGGTGACCAGTACCCTTGCGACCAATACACATTAGGGTGGAGTGAAAATGACTGAAATGCGAATTGAACAATAAAGATCCTTCACATCGCAACGTGGCAGAAACAGTGTCAATGAAAGTAGAACAAATATGGGACAAAGCTTCCATACCACACGTAAGCCACCGCCGTGTTCATGAAATGTTGAACGTGTACCACAAGACGTTCATGAAATTGCTGAAGCCGTATAAATCTAGGAAGGACTCAGAACCATACAGAGAGAAAATATCGCAGTTTAAAGATGAATCGATTAAACTCTTTGACATTTGCTCCTGCAAGTGCTCTTGTATGTCTCAGTGTCACTGTGAGAAGTCAAGAAAGATACCCACAATTGAACGTGACTTTCTAGAAGATCAGCGGGGTTCACGCAGTATGATCATAGCTGGAGTTGATGAGGTTGAATCCAGTAGATTACAAAAGCGGTATATCCGTAAAGAGTCGACACAGAGGCAGATGTGTACCAAATCTGCCATTGATGACATCGGTGATAAACAGTCGGATGTCTGTGACGAGATTTCTGGAATGGAAGAGGAAATGGATACCGGCGATGATGACTCTGATGACGATTGTATAAGCCAAATTAAACAACAGCGAAAATTGAATGACAAGCAGATGAGAGTTAAGCTACCGTCGTTGGCTTTAGCGTGTGATCGACATGGCGTATCCGACAGGGCGGCAGCAGGAATCGCCAGTGCTGTTCTTCAAGATGTTGGAATAATCCACGAACATGATGTTTCTAAAGTGATTGACAGAAGTAAAGTGCGTCGAGAACGTTGTAATAAGCGTGGCGCATTATGTGCCGAAGTCAGTAACACAATCACTGGGTTATATTTTGACGGCAGAAAAGACAATACAATGACCCAAATTAAAGAATGCGATGGTAAATTTCATCGGAAAATAATAACTGAAGAACATATATCGATTATAGCCGAACCAGGAGCTACATATTTCGGTCACATTACACCAACTGCAGGGTCAAGCAAAGTTATCACGGCTGAGTTGATTGCATATTTGAATAAAAGAAATGTTGACACGAGTGGATAAAAGCAATAGGTTGTGATGGGACAGCCACTAATACGGGCATTCGAGGAGGCATCATTCGATTACTTGAAGTGACGTTACACAGACCGCTACAGTGGTTCGTATGTCAGTTGCATGCAAACGAATTACCGTTAAGACATTTGTTTCAGTATCTTGATGGACCTACCAATGGTCCAAAAGGATTTTCTGGTCCCATTGGAAAGTCATTGTTGAATTGTGAGAAGCTTCCCATCGTTGACTACATGCCGATAAACTGTGTTCTACCGTCAAGTGCAAATTCCGACGATTTAAGTACAGATCAGAAATACCTGTTCGATTTGTGTACTGCTGTAAGTGTTGGTATTTGTCCTGTCGACCATTCACTTCGCAATCCTGGTCTTATCAACCATTCGAGATGGTTAACCACGGCTAATCGCATACTACGTCTGTATGTTGCCACAAGAAGCCCGTCGGATGAACTAAAGACGCTTGCTACCTTCATCGTAACAGTTTATGCACCTGCATGGTTTGAAATAAAGAATACCTCTTCGTGTAAAGACGGCGCTCGACATGTCCACAGTACGATACTGAAATCACACTACCTCACAGACGAGCTGAAGAAAGTTGTTGACCCGGTAATTCAACGCAACGCATTCTTTAGTCATCCAGAAAATCTGTTGCTTGCGATGCTTACCGATGAAAGATCAGATATACGCGAGTTAGCTCTGCGACGCATACTGAAATCCAGAAAGCAGAAACGTACGACTTCAGTTAGATCTTTCTGCGTGCCAGTAATCAACTTTGAAGCTACTAGCTACATAGACATGATCGATTGGCAGAAAACTCCGATCACAGAGCCTCCAATCGTAGTGGACATTGACGAAGATACTTTGTTAACCATGATCCGGGAAGAAGAAACGCCAAGACTGGATTTCGCCCGCTATCCTTGTCACACCCAGGCAGTAGAGAGACATATCAAGCTAGTGACAGAAGCATCCGAAATGGTGTGTGGTCCAGAAAAACGCGACGGATTCATTAGAGCACGCTTGGAATCGAGATCGAAAATGCCAAAACTGGACACCAAAGCCCAACATCATTTGTAGTTATAAAAACATGTTAGACAGTTTGCATGTGGTTTCCCTTCACAGATATGGTTCTTATTACTTGTAATGTTATGTACAGACTGTTAAAAAGTTAAACCATAACATAAATATGTTACTTATAAAAAATGTTTTTTTTAAAGATTATTGCTTTTTTATCGAAATATGCCTATACTTTAGGTCAATTGTGGAACCTCAAGATATGCTTTAAATTGTCTAATTGTTTGCCACATTACTAATTGCATGTGTTACCAAGTTTTTATAGCTATCCAAACAAGATATTAAGAAAAAAAAATTTTCACTCCACCCTAATATATATATATATATATATATATATATATATATATATATATATATATATATGTATACTTAAGTTGAGTTAAATACTGTTTTAGGAATCACTGTACTTTGTAAATAAGTTAACAAAGGGACTAAATTTTGATTGCGTCTTTCTAATATTCTTTTAGTTAATAAATTTGTCATTTCAGAACTAAAACGAGATTCATTTTTTTAACTGCTCAAATAAAAATTGAAATACTCCTTCCACCGTTAAAATTGTTGCATCAGTTTTGCTTAATTCTTTAACGCTAATTTCTAATGGTTTCAGAACATGAACAATATTTTCTAATATATTAAAATTAATTTCATTATATAAAAACTCCTGGTTAATTTCTTTAAGAGATTTACGTACACACTCCTTAATTTTAATAAACCTTTCAATAATCGGTATCAAAGGAGTTCCACCGCGTTTTACAATCTAATAATAAAACTAATTCCTTATTTTCTTGTTCTAAAACGTATTATTGTAAAATAGAATTTCTTACACTAGAATATTTAAAAAATCGGATAATTTTACGGACGCTTTTTAGCAAATCGTGTATACACGGATTATTATCAGATTTATCTGCATTAAAACTAAAATAATCAATTTCATCTGATTCATCAGATTCATTATCACTTTCAGTGTTATTTTGAAGAAGTACACGTTCATCAATATTTTTATATATTAATAAATATATTATAAATATATTAATTTCAACTATACACATACATATAATATATTGATATTTTGATTTAAGTTTATATTTATAACAAATAACATTTTTTATAAAATTGGTAAAAATGAATTTTTAATTTTACTAAAAACTTATAACATGCAATACACGTAATATTAATTACGTGATAGACTTGTTGATTGCGATTATGAACACGGTTGCCAAATCACTTTAATTTCCTTCTTGTCAGCAAAACACAACATTCAAACGCAACGTGAAATTAACGACTGATTTTTGTAATTTATTTATGTTTTGCGTCGTCGTAGAAAAATATAACAATAGATAGTTGGCTGACCCTTTCTCAAAAAGAGTACCCGAACGAACCTTTCTGCAGAACCGAAGGCATATTTTGTGTTTCTTAGAAAGGCACTTTTGTTGACGCCGTTTCTTTTTTGAATGTAATCTTCGAGTTGAGCGCGTAATTTATAACTGTTTGAATAAAAACTGAATATTCATTATATTTAATTAAATAATTGGAAAAACCGGTTAACCGTGTAAAATAACCCGGTTTACGGTTTTTTTAAAAACCTCCGATTAAGCGGTTAACCGTTTTTGGTTTTAACCGGTTTAGATGCTCTAGGTTAGGTTCCTCTGAGTTGGTAATTATTATTTTTTTATTTTTCATTATTTTTATTTTTTTATATCGATTATGAAATTATATCAAGTATGAAATTATATCGAGCATGAAATTATAAAAATTTTTATTTTTTATATATGCTAAACTTACTTTTTTTGCATATTTGCATACTATGCAAATCACCTGCCAAATTTATCTTCTTGACGAATACCTTTCGCAATCTTTCCTTATAAAATTTGATATTTTGGTCAACTTCAGTATATATATTGTTTATATATTAAATAAATAATGTTTTAAATTACATTTTTTAAATTTTTTCTATTAGGAATTACCCAACCTAAAAAATAAGCCAAGTGTTCCATCAAAATTTATTTGCTTGCAAATGGTTCTATTGCAGTAAAAGTTTGGGAAACCCTGGTGTAGACATTTAATCACGCAGCACACACTCACAGGACACTTAAACACGGATATATAGTCACTCAACAAATAATCACAGGACAAAAAATGTCGCTAACAGTCTTATTATATATGATTAAAAATTGTCATAAATTGACTGATTGATCTTTATTTTATTATTTAGGTATCCACAACATTACTAAATGAAAAATTAATTAGGTACCAATTAATATTTCAAATATTTTAATTACTATTCATTATAAATAATTTGAAAAAATTTGATAAATATCATTATTTTACCACATAAATCAGTGATTAAAAGATAGGAATGCAACGGAAGCACATTGAAAATAAATAACATGTAAACAATAATATTTATTTAAAATTTTTTATAATACATTTATATTTAGTAAATGTACAACAGTCTTAAGGAAAATTATATTTATAGTTTTTAAAAAAACAGAAGACTTTTATCAACTGATATAATACAGCTTTGGAGATTTGAATGTCTATCGTTGCAATCTGAAGTAAGAGCTTAGTTTTGCATTTGTTCCAATTCCACGACTGAGATTGGCGAATGCGAACAAGCGGCTATAACTAAGTCTAAAATCGATGCATAGAGACGATTTTTACGAATTAAACTCGATATTAGATCAAAACAATAGTTTGGTCTTTCTTTTTTAAACTTGAAATATGAACTGAAATTTGAATATTCTAAAATTGTGTATTACAAATTTATTTAAATAGAAAAATAATCACCGAAATGAAATGAAAATATTTTACAGATTAGACAAAAAATAATTTATTTCAAAAAATACATTGAATATTCAAATTTATGAAGCAGTTATTAGGTTAAGAATCAAATATTCACAATTTAATATCAATTTATCACCCATTTCGCGTATTTATTTGTTGAAATTTTTTTTAAATATTATAATAAAAACAACTTTAATAAATATCTTTAAATTTATTATTAAATTTATTTAAAATTATTAAATGACATTATAATTGTTGTAAAGTAAATTAAATTGGAATTTCATTTATCTTCAAATATATATCTTCTATAGATCAAGTTTTTTCTATTTAACACAAATTTATACCAATTCCTTTTCAAAAATATTAAAATATTATATGATTTAAGTATACTAGAGTAATAAAATTAAATTGGAGCTATGTGTAATGATGAAATATATTCAAATAAAAAAATAGGTTTAACAAATAAAGTAAAAAAAATAATTTTCTTGATTTAGAAATCTAAAAAAAAATACATAAAAATAAATACTTTAAAGGTTTCTTCTAATTAACAAGTGCAAAACAATTCAGTTGAAATAGATAAGTCGTCAAAAACAAAGGGATTTGGAAATTGGAAATTGTCTGATTCGAAGAAAATTATAGAAATTTTTTAAGAAAATAGTTTTGATTTTAATATATAAATGATTACAAAGCATTCAAGAAGATAGAGAAAGAAAAAAGCAGATAAAATTAGCAGGAGATTGGTGAAGATATTAAGGATATTATTTATTTCAATATATCAAATCAAATGAAGGGCATAATTTTTAGCAATACAAAATGAGGCATCTTAGGTAATATAAATGAGTGCATATTTGGAGGCCGGAACATAATCGAAATTGATATTAACATTTCTTAAAAGATTTTCTTAATTTTTATTAATTAAAATAAAATATATTTCATATAAATATAAATAAATAAATCGATGTTTTTTTTATATTCACGAATTTTCAGCAAAGCCTTTTATTCGATATCTTTACTGATTCATAGTCAAAAATTTTCTAATAAATACAATATCAATTGAAACGAAATCAGAGGTGAAAAGTGAAAAAAGTTCTTGTAATAAATAAATAATTAGAAATAGAAATATATACAAAAATATTTTAAATATATTTTTAAATAAATATCTTTGATATGTCCAGTAAATTTACATTTTCTGTTATTGTGGTCCAGTCTCGAATAATTTACTATTTAGGGCATTTCAGAAATATTAACACGAATAGTTGGACGTTAACTTGTCGTATTTCTAGATAAAATGTATATTATTAAATATAAAATAAATAGAATAAAATACCTTTTCCCGCTAGTATAATGGATTTCTTGTTATTAATATTTAAATTCCGATTATAGATTAAAAAATTTCAAATATGAAAATTAAAAGTGACGATAAATGTTATTACGAATGTTTATAAAGAGAAATCGACTTTGAAGACTATCCAATTAGAATTAGGCAGCACACATGTTTGGATACTTAATTATAGCAATACACACGAGTTTGTGAGAGATGTTTGTTGAGTATGTGTGCATGTTCCATGTTAATCAGGTATATATGACCTTTCTTAATAATGCACTGGTAATGTATTAATAATGCAAATAATTAATCGCGTTCCAACCAGTAAGACCATTTTTGTCTATAAAACCCCCCACCACAACTTGGAGGTTTGAACACGATAAAACACATGGTTTCCTTGTAACGAGCAGTTCCTTAATTCTATTTCAGTGGTTTAAGGGTTAATAATAAAAGTATAAAATTAATTTAAAAGATTTATTAAGAATCAAATTGTTTGAACAATCGACATGTTAAGTAGTCTTGACCGCATGTTCGAGTCAATTGATTTTGAAACATTGCTTTATGATAAACAATAGATTTCCCCATTGTTTGCAGTTTCGAAACCAGTAAAGTCGGAAAATAGAAACCTATAGGATCAAACACTAATATCTTACCAAGTTTCATATAAATCGCAATCCAAACCTCCCTGCCGAAATGAGATAAAAGAGTATTGACAATTATGTCTTGATTATTCCACAAATATGGAATTTTATCAAGACGAAAAACTCCTAAATATTCTTGTCCCAGTTTTTGTTTTCCGGTTTGATAAACCTGAACAGATAACACAGATAATAACATTTGAAATACTTACCCCATGACAATTTTATCATAATTCCTTTATATATTTATACCAACACTGTTCTATTTGCAATAATCTGTACCTCATTTTTAAATACTCCATATATTATAAAATGCTCCGGTTCAGCAATGGCTTTTGCAAATTTTATATCTAATTGCTTATTACCGTTTTGAGGCAATTGACTCTGATTTAAATCAAAGTAGGGGCAAAAAACAAATGTGAAGAATGCGTATTAGTTTTTAAATTCCTCAAAAACCACAATTCAAGTTTTTTCCAAAATAACTCATATTTCTCTCTACACTCTGCATATAATTGTTACAGTAATTATCATTATCAAAATCTTGAATGTAAAATTTTTAATTTACTTATTTACTTTTATTTACTTTAATGTACTTAATTTTAAATTATTATTTATTTCAAAATTACTACTTATTTACTTTAATTTCTCAGACGACACTGTTTTTTCAAAATATGTTAGATTAATTTAATTTTTTTAATTTATATAACTCTAATTTCTCAGTCGATAACACTTCTTAAAAATCTACTACTTATTTATCTATAAAAAATTATTGGCATAAAATTATGTACAAAGATGTGTGAAACTAATGAATTTATAAACCTTATAGAATTTACTGAGACCAAAATTAGTCTCACTATTATTAAAGCTTATTGATCCAGAAAAATTACTTTGATCTTTAATTGTGAAAAATATTTAGAGTTTTTTCATTGAAATTTTAAGTTTTTTAAAAATTACCTTAAATTTTGCATTAAAAATTATTTTTAATGTTCTTAGTGAGAAATATTCTTATTATCACTGAAGAAAAACTTTTATGTTTTTATTCGAGGAAACGTATTTAGTCTTTTTTTATTGCGATAAATTAGTTAGTTTTTAATTATTGAAAAAATATTTTCATTTTAAAATTATGTTTATTAATCCAGAAATTTTACTTTGATCTTTAATCATAAAAAATATTTAGAGTTCTATCATTGAAAATTTTAAGTTTTTCAAAAATTACTTTTTATTCATTGAAAATTAACTTTTATGCATTTTAATTGAGAAAAATTAACTACGGTTTTCACAAAAATTAATTTTTGAACTTTTTAACGATAAAAAATACTTGGAAAAAAAATATTTTTTAAAATTTTTTAAAGAATTGCTAAACCCACTTTTATTTAAGCCAAATATGCAATGGGTTATAGTCCTACTAATATTCTACTGAAAAAGCAGTTTCTTTGGAAATATAGATCTACATATGTTGGTAAGCATTTTGGCTTCGGTGAATCTATTATAAGAGCCAATAAAAAGAATGAAGGGTAAATAAGACAGTCTGTTATTTTGGGTACAAAATTAAGTTCGAAATTGTCATCATATTCAAGAGGTGTTTTAATAAAAAAAAGAAAAATCTGGTAGTTTGAGTTATAACAAAAAAAGATGGCCATTTAATTAAAAAAGCGGAATTGTATTTCTGGATATCAGAAACTTCATAAAAAATTACAGAAATTGTCGAAATTGTTAACAAAGCAGCAAATTCGTTAGCAGTTGAAAATAAACCTGGGTTTACAAAATATTCCTGAAAAAGAAATCTTTTCACCTTATGTACTGACTGTCTATTCTAGGGATGATCATATCTAAATATGTTTAATTTTCAATGATCTAAAATTTGAAATTACAAAAATGTTGATGTGTAGAAATTAAAAATTATTTTAAGTTTTCTAAAAATAATAAAGTGATAAATAAATATAATTAATTCTAGAAACAATTGTTATGTTTTTGATTTAAATTTAAATATTGTAAATTTTTAAATTTTGTAAATTATTGTAAATTATGGAACCTATCCTAATTTAGATATCCTTATTTTTATGCATTTTTCTGAGGAAGTAGAGATAAAAAAGTTGTTTTAATAATATGTTGAATTCATTATAATTTTCAATTATATTTCATTATAAATGTAATTATATTGTTGAAATTATGATGTTTTTTAGAAACTATTGGCATTTTGTTATCTATGTTAATAAATAATTGTATGTATAAAATACTAATTTAAACATATTATAGTATATTAAAAATAGTGATTTTTAAATATTTTATTAATTAGTTTCTTGTCCAACTAACTTTAAAAGAAAATTTGGAATAGTCATGTAAATATTTACAATAATGTTACTATTTACTTTAGTAAAGTAAATAACTGTTGTGTAAAGTTCCTTAGAAATAATTCCTTTTTTATTATAGATATATTATTAGATATATAATACATACTTCAATTATTAAATTTATAAATTCTTTAGTTAAATTAATATAATTTTTAAAAAAATTGAACCAGGCAATTCAAATTTAGTGAGGGGTCCCTAGAAAAAGTTATAATAAAATAACAGGCTAATTAAAAATTAATTAATCGCTAATGGAAAGCCTGAACTTATGAAATGCCCGAGACATAGTAGAACCCGAGCGATGAGGAAGGCCTGGAGCACACTAAGACCCAGTTAATTAGAAAGTGAAGCGATTTCATCCGAGCGACCCAGTAGGAAGGAAATTAGTAGGATAACAAATAACCCCTCCCAAAAGATTAATATAACGGTAAGCAATACGTTAGAGGAATAGCGGCAATCCACATAATGATTAAGATAACGGTTCGATATAGTTAGTTATTATTATTAAATATATTACTTTTTACAAATAAAGGGCACAGTCATCAGCCAACACTTTTTGTAGCTGTTTTGACTGTTTAAAATAAAACTATTAACCATTTATCTGGGTTAATAGTATCACGGTTAAATTTCGGGAGTAATATATAATGAGGACTCCAGGACACTTTCAAGGTCATGGAATATCAAGATCAAATATAGGTCAATTGAATCATTTATTATTATTATTATTTTTCTTTTTTTAAATTAACATTTTATTTAATTACTTCTTTTTAATTTTTTCTTTATAATTTTATTAATTAATTATTTTATGATGTTATATTTTAATTACTTACTTTAGTTAATTTTTAATTTATTACATTTAATTAATTCATTAGTTTATTAATATTTTATTTTAATTACCTTCGCTATTTAATTATTATTATTATTATTATTATTTTTTTTTTAATTTTAATTTTATTTAATTACTTCTATTTATTTATTTTGATTTTTTTTTCTCTTTAATTTTATTAATTAATTATTTTATGATGTTATATTTTTAATTACTTACTTTAGTTAATTTTTAATTTATTACATTTAATTAATTAATTTGTTTTTTAATATTTTGTTTTAATTATTATTATTATTTATTTTATTTATTTATTTATTTATTATTTTTTTAATTTTACATTTACATTATATTCTAACAAGAACGTAAATTATAACAATAATATTTCAATTTGAATAAAATTTTAATTAGTAATTATTCAATTCGAATAAAATTTAAATTAGAAATTATTTAATTTATTATAAAATAAAACGATGATTTAATTTTAGATAAACCGGATATTAATATTTCGGAAAAAATAAATAAATAAATAAAATAAACACGAAAATAATATTTCTTACTTGAAACTAATTATCTAAAATAATTGGACAAATGAATTATTAAATGATAAAACATATTTTAATTAACGAAGACAAATTATTCACAATATATATTTTATTATTCACATAAATTTAATTGTTAAAGTGCTTGTTTCGATTTGCATTCATTTCTAGACATAACAGTTGCAATATGCATTTGGCGAATCTTATAGTGACCGTAGGCATAACTTTCATTACAATTGTACCAATACCTTTTATCGTCCAAACATTGGAGAGCTCGTTTTTCTGTCATGAAAGTATACAACTGATGATTGACACTTCCTATTCTTTTTTGTGGGATGCTCACTGTTCCACCATCAGTATACACTTTTTGATAGGCTTCATGTGTAATATTAGAATTTGTAAGTCTTATTCCTTTGGCTTTTAGAGTGTTTTTATCGCCTTGGAGTGAGTAGCACTTGGGTCGAAGAAACACCCATTCTTTATATTGATTTCCTTTATTCTCATCCTTAACTTTCCCGATTACAGAACAGATTTTATCAGAGAACAACGGATCGGTCACTGGATAATTTGAAGTATCTAGGAGCCCATCTTCAATCATTTTTGGATATAGTTGTAAGCGAAAATCTACATTTTTACACTCTAAAAAGAAGGAATCTGTGTCACCAGCTACGATATTAATTTGACAATTGAATTCTTCTTTATAACTCTGTAGTTCTTTATATTGAAATTGGTACATGCGAAGTTTGGATAAATCAAGTACGGTTTGTCCAATATACATTGGTCTATCTAAACACACAATTTCCTTATTGAGTATAACAGCAATGAGATCATCCGCAATCTTGATGCTACGACGAAACATAGGATGACTACAATAAGTTATCAATCTTTTGCTTTTGTTGCATAATCTCAAATTTATACGTTTCTTCAAGTTTTCCACAGTTTTACCGTATAAACTTTTGTTCTTTAACTTATAATAATCTCGCTGAAACGAATCCGTACTAGCTGCTCTCATTTTGGTATTGTAATCAATATATCCTTTGAAAATTGCCACTTGTTTGAATTCTACAGCACGATTAACTTTTGTGACTTTTGCGCCGTAACTCAACCACTCTGTCAAAATTCTACCATTAACTACATAATTTTTCTTAGGCTCATGAGTTAACAACAGCTTTTCAACTTTACTACCAGGCGGATAACAAAGCTCAGGAGCTATAGGTAAATCATCTAGTTTATCTTGTATACTATCAGGAATGACGATGTCAACCTCTAGAACATATCCACGATCTCCATCAAACTCATCCCCATTTGCACATCTTTCAACAATACCATTCATTTCAGTCTGATCTTCTAACCATCTAAATTCCCCAACAGGAAGTTTTTGCGACAGCGCCCATCCATATAAATTATTAACATCTAGGTATGACATTTGTGTTGATTCATCAGCTTCAACATGATGTTTGTTGATAAATGTCATTCCACCACGAATACCAGCTTCAAATAAACGGTAAAGCTCTGGATCTTGAATAAGTTCTACCGGTTCAGGTAACTGTTTAATAGCTGATGCCCAACTTAATCCGGGTATGGAAACAAACGATAGAGCCTCAAGTCCATCTTCGTCAAATGTTTTTTCTCTGAAAGCTTCAAAAACATCGGCCAACAGAAAAACATCCAGCTTGAGATATATTAGCATGTAATCTAGCAGTGTCTCACAGTTGTATTGTCGCCAGATTCGATTTGCATGTATATAATCTTCTTCACTAACTCCCTCCCAAATCGGTGGTAATTCTGTTATTGACTGTAAAACATCCATTGATGTAGCCATATCATAAGGAAAAATGGTTTACAAGTCATCATCTGTGATTCGAAAACATCTGAGGTCAGTGGAAGACATGGTAAATTTTTTGATAAATTTGCCAAGCTGCTATTTAAAAATTGTAAAGAATCAATGAATCTAATTCTTCTGCCTTTCGATGTCGCTGTAAGTGTGAGAAACTTTTCTGTTGATTGAGGAATAACATTTAAATTCCAATCAGGGAATTTTCCAATTGCATATTTTAATATATGATGAATGTCATATCCACGAAGATTATGAAATACAACAGGTAAAGACGGATTGATTCTTCTAGCCAATTTGCAATCTTGACATGCTGCTCCCAGATATTGACCAGTAAAATGATCATGATCTCGAACAGGTATATTGATAATCTTTTTACAAAGGTAGCAATGAGTTTGATTCGTAAATTCTTCCTGCTGTTCCCAAGTGAGGTCCATCATTTCCTTTGATCCATTAATTTTATACCACGGATAAACTATGTCTGTAGCTATATCATCCAATGCTTGTATGAACTGAATGATACAGTTTTTCCCAACAAATGTTTCATTTCGGATCGGACAACCTTGATGAAGAAGCACAAATTCAGATGCAATCGTCTCATGTTTTTGGAAGTGTTTGTCATCTAGAGGTAAACCTTTATTTAAACCCTTATTTAACGGTTTTAAAGTTTAATTTAACGGGGTTAAAAATTAATTTAACGGTTTTAAAGTTTAATTTAACGGTTTTAAAGTTTAATTTAACGGTTTTAAAGTTTAATTTAACGGATGGACGAACAAAAATATTTAAGGCTTAAATAAGGCATAAATAATATATTAAGATAAGAATAAAGAAAAAAATACGTTTAAGATTCACTTTATTAAAAATCTTCTCTTCGTATACCTTTCAAAGCAAAAACACGCGTGTGTCTAAAAAAACCTTGACAATCCTCTTCTGTAATACGGGCTGCTGAAATTTCAATATTACTATATAGTTCTGTTATAGTTTTCGAGTTGCAGGATTTTATTATATGCTTCCATTTACTGAACACTTCCTCGATAGGATTTAACTGGGGGCTGTAAGGAGGAAGAAAAAATAGTTCGAAACCGCTTGTACCTAAAAAATTTCTTAAATTTTCACTCTTGTGAATTGAAGCATTATCCATCACTATCCTACCACTTGTAATACCAGATTCATTTAAAGTGCTAATTACTGCTCTCATAAATTCAAGAAACGATATTGAATTATATGCAGTATCTCTTATTGTAAATTTAAGGACACCACTTTTCATTATTGCTGCACATACTGAAATATTTTTACTTCTAATCGATCTGATATTTTTGCAAGCAGGCGTGCCAATCAGACTTCTACCATAACCCACTCTAGTAGATATTGATACACCGAATTCATCAATAAAAATTAAACTTGATTCATCTTGCAATATATATTCATTGCAATAGGCTTCACGATCATCGATATTCTTTAAAGTGTTTCTTGCTATTGGTACAAGAGTTACCCTTTTTATAGAATAACTCATCTCTTGAATCGCCTTTGAAATTGTTACAATAGAAGCATTGACTGAACATTTTTCTTTAAGTAATGCTTTCATTTTTATCAATGAGGTACTAACATCCTCATGTATTGTGCTTCTTATTAGATCTTGAGCAGTTTCAGTAATTTTCTTTGTTCTTGGTGCTCTTCTGTTCTTTGCCTCAATTCTACCATCTTTTTTATACAAACGTATAACCGAAGAAACTGTATTCTCATTCAGTTCAAGGTCGTTACTAATTTGTTTTGCTCCCTTACCTGCGTTGTACTTTTTTATAATTGTACTCCTTATTTCGTTGTTTAATTGTTTTTTTGTAGACATAGGTATAAAATAAATTGAATATTAATTGATCCGTTAAATTAAAGTTTAAAACCGTTAAATTAAATTTTAACCCCGTTAAATTAAACTTTAAAGCCGTTAAATTAAACTTTAAAGCCGTTAAATTAAACTTTAAAATCGTTAAATAAGTCCGCGTAGACAAGAAACTGCTGTTTTATAGTTTTACTCCAGTCTTTAAATTCGATATATTTATTCTCTGGCATTGAGTATAGAGTCGTCCGCTCCACATTCTTCCTACAAAGACCTATATGTCTTTCAAAAGCAGGACGTTTTCGAAACCCATGAAGACATGTATGACACCATTGTGATTGGATTCTGACTCCTTCTACTCTATCTCTGTAATTCAGCAGTCGATCGAGATTGGTTACAGCCAAAAAATGATAATTTAATTCTAAAATTTAGTTAATATTTTTAATGATTAAAAGAAATATTACCTTCTTCAATCAATAAGAGATATAATTGAGATCCCGTCGAAGTACTTCTATATACCAAGTCAACGAACGGATTCTTGAAAATATTATTAGTTTTTTGTTTAATTGGATCTTTATTATATTTGAGAACATTGATCGCTAGATTAGGATTCATTGCCTCAAATTGGCAAATGTTAACCAACTTCATTGGAAACCAATCTGATTTCCATTTTAACTCTAAATATATATATATATATATATATATATATATTTAGAATGATATAAATATATATTACCACTTAAATTATATTTCATTACTCTTTCTCTGTGGTGTTTTATGTCATCATAATGTAATACGGCCAGTATGCTATATAAAAAGCAGAATTGATCATTATTTTGAACATTAACTAAAGCCTGGCAGTTTTTCAGGTAATTTGGCGTTTTAATGTAACTTGAACCTAAGTAAATATCTTGATTTATATATATAATAATGTAAATAAACTTACCAGATACATGTATTATGTCTGATAATTTAGTTAAAATCATAGTAACTTCTAATATTTTATGAATTCTCCACCCACTACTTTGTTGAGTGTTTTTCTCCAACTTTTCTTTTAATTTTTCAATTCCATCATTAATAAATGAAGATGACATTGTAATTGCTTTATTCGACAAACACCATTTTTTAATTTCACCATCCTCTTTGATAAACTCTGCACAAAAGTCCAAATTGGATTTTTACTGTCCCCATTCGTTGAATATGATCTTCTATTTCTTTGATGAGACAATCTGGAACAACAATGTCAGGAGAATTAATTGCAGATACATCGCTTGTCAATTCAACACGAGAACCATTTAAGTCAGACTCCCGACGTGGACACAATTGTATGTTAGAGTCTCCATTTCCATAAAATATTGACTTTCGTTTTGTGGTGCCATAGTTTTGTCTAACTATATTTATAATTAATATTAAACAACTTAAATAACATAACTTGTAACATATTCTTTAATCTGCTTAGGATCGTATGATGTATTCATTTTCGATTGTACTATAAAAAATTAATAATTGTTAATAGTAGAAAGAGTATTACTTTTAGTGATCATCCTGCTCTTCGTTTCTTCGAATCTTCTAAGATGGTGTCCGTGTTGTCGTACAAACATTAACCACCTACCTGGTGATATAATGAGACATTCCGGACATATGTAACCCGATAAGGTAGAGTCATTTATCTTGAAATATGATGATGTAACTGATTTACAGTTCTCCACATCTTCATGACTTTCGGCAATACAAAATTTATATAAACTGCATCCGTTCACTAAAAGAAAATAATCATTAATATTAGATAGTGAATAAAAAATTATTCACTTATATAAGTTAAATTAAAAGTTTAAATGACAAACATTTGAAAAGTTACTGCTTATATATTACACATGATTAAATTCTGATCAATCAAAATCAAGGAAGGGGTAGGAAAAATAAATATATTCTGACCAATCAAAATCAAGGAAGGGTAGGAAAAATAAATGCATTACGTTGCAGTATTTTAAAACTTCAATATATTTTAAAACACATTTTGATGCTAAAGTTGACTTTTTTAACATTTTCATAATAATTTAATAAAAATAATGTGATGAACCCACAAAGTAATATCATTTTTCATCAAATTGCAAAACAGTAATAACGTTTTCATAAAATTGTAACAAAGTAATAACATAACAATAACAATTTAACAAAAATTTATTTAACATAACAAAAAACAATTCAATTCAAATTTTTCAAAACATTGTCATTGAATACCATTTAACGGTAAATAATGAACAGAACGATATTGTAAGGATTCTTATTAATTATTAAATTTAATCAAATTTCAAATTAACTGTAACTGAATTATTGTAATATCTAAAATCAATTATTATTAAATTCAAAATTCAAAACTTTTAACGAATAGTCATTAGTTTTTAAAACGTTATCTAAGAAAAATGTTATGATGAGAAGTCATTTACTAATATATTTAAAGAAATAAATCCAATTAAGCAAATAATTTGAAGGACAAAAGTAAATGAACCCCGTTCAAATCAAGAAAGAGATTCATGTCGAACCACTACAAATGTGTCATAACTATAAAATATATTGTTTTAGATGAAATCGAATATCAAAACTCAAATACAGTGAAATTAATCAAATCACAATGTCCAAGCTTCATTGCTCATAAAACAAAAGTAGATGTTATTGCAGTCAATGAAATAAATAAGAATCTAAATTACCGTATTTTTCGGTGTATAAGTCATATAAAAAAATTAAAAAATTACATAACCATTAATTTATACAAAATAAAAGTTAAAACATTTTTCACGTATCCTTAAAAAATTACCTTTCATTCTAACAAAAATAATTTGTGCTAAAACTTTTTTGATATTCGAGGATTCCTATAGAAGCTAAATTTGTGCTATCTATCTGCTATTATTGTTGGGTTTCAGATTACTTTAAGTCGGTTCCCTCTGACTCCTCGTGTCCTTTAAATCAAAACGATGAACGACCCAACGTATATTGAAATTACAAAATTCACAATCTTTTCTCACAACTTTAGAATTAATAATCAAAGTTACGTTTGACCGATTCTCCGCTCAGCGTTGATGCTTTGTAAATAGATAATATTCACCTTTTATTTCTTTAGATTCTCTTGACCCACGTTTTCCTCTTTTCTGTTTGATTTAATTCTTTTTCACCTTTTCGTATTCCTATTCTATATCTTCTTTTCCCTAATCTCCTTAATTCGTTTTACCTATTCCTAACTCGGTTTCTTCTAACCCTAGCTGAGGCAAAATGCCGATTTTCTCTGATTTTCCCTTTCCTTATATACTCCTCGAAATCGGGATGACAAATGGTTATTGCCGAGCCAATCTTTCACTTGACATTTGCTTTCACGTATCTGCTTCGGCTGTCACCAATAATGGTCTAACGAATCCAGATAATTAATGGCCCTTCCGGCCTTTCTACACGCACTATCTTCTCCTTGCTCTTTTCCCATTAATCATTGTGTCAAGCTAATGAGCCCAAATCTTCCTTCTGTTTACTTTTCTTCTTGTTTACCCAGCTCGGGTTTCCTTCATCTCTCAGGTTCTCCACTGGCTCGGGTTTCCCATTAGCTCGGGTTTTCCATTAGCCAATTAATTAATTAATTAACGTTTTCTGTTTTCATACATTTGAATGCTTTTCGACACTTCCTAACCATTTTCTGATAAATCCCTAAACATCATCTTGTTGACCATTAGCTACTCTATACCTGTCCCGTTTTCCCCATTCGATTTCGATGATTTTACCATTTATTGATTTTTCTCGGATTTCCGGATTCTTGCCTTTCGTAATTGCTTTTGGCATTTTCTAATACTGCTTCCATCACACTTTCCTTTACTATCGATCCCACTTTTATTTGTCTTTTTTCTTCACTTACTTTTTATTTAAATTATTAACATAAATTTCATTTCAATTTATTTTAATTTACGGACCTCAACATTATGATTCTTAGAAATAAATGCAGATTTTGAAATTAATATATTTTTAATAAATAAATATATATATATATATAAAATTATTATTCAACAAAAATGTTTTGATTAAAAAATGATCATTTTCATATTTAAATCCAAAATTCGTTAGCTAATTATTTTAAATATAAAAATTAAATTGAAAATTGTAAAACATAAATTGTTTTAAATATTTATAAGACACTATTTAAAATCTTCTAATTAAGTAATAATTTTTGAAATATTGAAAATAAAATTTTTTTTATTTCATATGTAATATAATAAAAAGTAATATAATAAAAAGTAATATAATAAAAATAGAATTACCTATTAATTAAGATTAGCACGCAATCCTCCTAAATTATTACTGATTAACACACTATCCCCTAATTGCTATGGCTAATTTCTCTCTATTATTTGTATTGTTTTATTTATTTTATTAATTTGTAATTAGTTTTGTAATTAATTTGTTATTATTTTTTCTTTTGTATTGTTAAATATGAACATTTTATCAGATAAAAAATTTTTGATATTGTGAAAAGATAAATAGAAGAATGACATTTATCCAGACGCCAATCAGACCAATTGATAATAAATTTTCAAATTTTACATCAAAAAATTGGTATTAAATAATAATATATTGTATTTTTATATCTTACCCGCGTGAAAAATTCATTCTCAAATATATTCTGTTGGGATTATGAAAATGGGTGCAAAGTAAATAATGGATTTATAGTAAATAACAAAATAAAAGTACAAATCGATTAAAATTATTAAAATATTAAATGCAAAAATTAAATTTAAATTTAAAAAAATAAAAATTCGAATATCAATAAAAAATTAAAGACAAATACAATTTTTAAAAATCGACGAGGCTCTAAACAACGGTGTTACATAAATACAAACTAATTAATTAGTTAATTTAAAATTTAAAACATCATAATTCAAAATTTAGTTAATTATTTATACTGAAGTTAAAATCTGAAATATTGTTGAAACATCTATGAATCATGTTAATCACTGACAAAATACATTAGTTTCCTAAATACTAACTAAAACATTGAATAAAAATTTGCGAGGAGACATTCTTGAAAATGTTTTGTTGATAAAAATACTGACAGCTAATTTTCTAAATTTCATGAATCTTCGGCAATTTTCTTGTAAAAACGATTCATTTCAACCCCATTTTCGTTAGTTGAAGCTTAAAGTTCAATATTAAAAAAATTAAAAATATATATTTTGCATTCTAATAATTTTGTCTTGTTCTTATTAAAGTTTTAATGAAAATAAAACTGTATCAAATTCAGGATTATTAAAATTTCATTTGAGGTTTATCCTATTTAAGTTTTTAAAATTTGAATAAAACATCCATTAAAAAATCTTTGAATTTATTGCATAACAAAATTTCCACACGTAATGAATTAATTGTTTGAGTTTTAATATTAGAAAAATATATATATATTCATTTTTTAATAAATATTGACTTATTTTGATTATATAAACATCTGTTTATTGTAACAAAAATATTTAGTATTTTGAAAAGATAAAATGTATTTAATTCCTAATTTTAGCAAAATTTTAATTTATTTCTAGACAATTTCTTGACCAATAATTATATTGATTTAGTTAACTTAAATAACGATATTTTTTTATTAATTTAATTATTTAATTTTTGTTATTTTCCATTTTTTTTGATTATATCTATTTAATTTAACTTAACTTTTCATGTAAGCAATTTATTCAGATTAAAAAAACAATTACATACAATTTTTTAATTTGAATCTATTATATGTAATAAAAAATAATATTTCTTTTGGAATTGACTTAACAAAAAAAATTAACTTTTTCGACTCAGTAAATATTTATGATATAATAATAATATTATTATGCACAAAGAAACTCCCGCTAATATACAACTAAAAGTAATTAACGGCAAGCAAGCACAAAACAACATACAAAAGATAAATATTTAAAATATTTTAATTAATTAACTTTAAATTTATTTATTTGTATTTATTAAATGCCAATTATAATTATTTTTTATAAATATCTTTAATTGGTTTTATAATTAAATATATATTAGATTTATTTATTAAAATATATAAAAATTAAAATTATGACGAATTTTTTACATTTTTCAAGAATGTAAATCATACTGTAAAAAATTTATTTCAGAACACTTAGAACTAAATTCTTGATTAATACATCTGGAGAATATCAATTTTTATTTTATTTCTTAAACATTTTAAACTCTTGAATATTATAAATTTATTACTGCAACTTTAAATCTTTTTAGTAAAATAACTTCGTAAAATAAATTTTGAAATAATATAAAATAAACTTTACTTTTAATTATTAAAAATTTAAAATGTAATTAAAATCTGTCGAAATATAATAAACTAATAAGTAAGATAAAGTAAGTAAGTAAGATGACATATTAATAGAAAATAATAAAGTCGAAATAATAAAGAATTTGAATAAAACTTAATATTTTATTTATTTTAATAACTTTATTGAAATTAATATTGAAATTTAATGAAATTTAATAAGAAAAGAATTTCGTAACCAATTTTTTTACATATCTGTGGAAGATAAATGTTATAAAAAAAATGAATATAAAAGTACGAAATCTCTCGGCCAATAGTTTCATAAAAATATTAAAAAAATATTTATATAAAATAAATTTAGAATTTCTGTAGTCTGTTGATAATAAAATTTTATTTGAAATTGAAAAACAGTTAACAAATTTAGTCCCTATTTTTATAAATCAAAATAATATTTTTTTGTTATTTTTGGCTTCCAATTTTTATGTAGTTTATTCTTAACGTGTTTTATACATGTAAGCTTAGTTAAGAAATTATTTTACATTTTTAGAATATATTTAATCTTTTTGTTAACATGAAACATCCAATAAACATTATACGCGTAAGTTTCTTTTTAAAATTTATTTTAATTAATTTATCTTCAAGAAGGAAATATTCAAATTAATTAATAAATTGAATTAATTTTTAATAACTTTATTCAGAATCAAAATATAAAATTAAAATAACCAAAATTAAATAAATTACACTACTAAATGAGAAATAATAAAATTAAAATTCCAGGTGTATATATAAATTATTTTTATTGAACTGGAGTTTTCTTATAAATGATTTAATAAATTCTTTAAATAAAACAATAACCTATTATTAAAACTGAAGTTTATTTCTTAGTTTCCTTTTATTTACCTTTTATTAATTTATTTTTTATAACATTGGATCAAATACTCTCTTAAGTGATATTTTGTTTATAGTTTTTTGTTATAAATAGTTAATCATCTATTTCTTAGTGTTTCCCAACACTTTAATAAGCTTTAAATAATTACTTCATTACTTCTATTAAGAAAAGAAGAAAGTTAACAATTTTGTTTATTATTCCAGTAATTATTACTATTAATATTCATAATTTTACAAAAATTTATTTCCATATCAAAATAATCCAATTTGAACTATTATTTTTTAATTTAAACAAAATTAAAATATTGAAGATGTTTTTAATAAATTTCTCTAAAAAATTTGAATTATTTTAATTGTAACAAACAATTAATAGCTAAACATTTAAATCATTTATCATTTAATAAATAGTCATGCTGCTTTGCACCAACAGCTACAATTATACAAGGGAATTATGAGCATTTTCAGTTTTTCTATTTCAAACCTTTTTGTTTTGTTTTTATTTATAGTTTTATCAAACAGTGAAAATACTCTAAAAATTATTAAAATTAAAGTAACTTGTTGGGACTTGATGAAAAAATATCATTAATCTTTTTATATTTTATTCTTGGTTTTCATTAAAAATAATGGGATCTTACTTTCATTTTCATAATAATTTTTAAACATTATTTTGATTAATTATAACTTCATTATTCGATATTTCTAGATTTATGTTTTGGAATTAAAACACGGAAACCAAAATACTTGTTTTTTATACATTATCTTTGATTATTACAATTAGTGTTTAAATTCAAGATAACGAATAATAATTTTATTTTCATCCACAGAGCCGGTTTTGAATAATAACAATTTGTCCATTTCAATACCATAAGATAATGCCATCATTGAACAACCTAATGGTCGCGTCTCAGTTGATTGGGTAGAAAGCTGCTTAATATCCGCAATAGAACGACATATTATGTCACAAGGCATTTCATATCCATGTTTATATCTAAATCGAGTCGCTTCCATTTGTGCACGACATACTTAAGATCGATAATCAGGGATCGTACCAGTCATAACACCTCCAGTACTTTCAGTAATATTAAACAATCTTGTAGCTGAACTCTTCTCAATCATTTTATCTGGAACCTTTCTTTGTGTAGCTACTACATCACAATTATTGCCTCGAATACCAAAGGAAAGCAATCCACCAAATAAATTTGAGATTAGTTGGCCAAAAACACCATTGACGTTATCCGATTCAAAGGAACATTTATCCTGGATCATATTGTTTGAATCATAAAGCTCTTCATTAACAGCAGCCATATTTGATCGGAAGCTCATAATACAAAACGAAAACGAAAAATCGATACCATTAACAACTCTCTAAATCCATTCACATTCAAAAATCTAATTAACTTCTAAATCAAAAAAATTACAAAAACTACTTAATAAAAATTGCCATACCTCTTGCTCGCGTCTGTGTGCGCACACAAGCCAAAAACAAAGAAAAGAAAAGCGCACACAGACGCGAGATAAACTAACAACCCAACACAAAAATGACATTGCTCGCGTCTGTGTGCGCACACAAACCCATCACACAATACAACGCGCACACAGACGCGCATTGAGCTCATAATTTACCAATTAGAGATTTCAAATTTACCGACTTTTACAATTACTGATAATTTTCAATCAACACCGGTTTACCGGTAAATTTTCGGTAATTTTTTCTATTTAAAAACAATATAGAAAAATTGTGAATAAAAGAGTATATGTGTTGCAAATATAAACAGTTTATTGAAATAATAGTAATTTAAACAAGTTTATTTAAAAAAAATAAGCTCACAAAAAATAAAATTTGTCCATTTAAAAATCGATTTAATTTTTTAATTTTTGTCATTTAATAGCAATCTAATTTTTTTGCAAAAATATATCAATATTTAAACAAATCAATCAATTTCCTAACTTTGAATTTTTAAACACTTTGTTCCATATAATAAATCCATATAGCATTAGTACTGACCTTGGTTTTTATTTTCCTGTTTGATTCCTTTATTTCCTTTATCTTTCTCATTTTTAATTTCTTTTTACTTCCGTTTTCTTTTCTGAGTTTCTATAGATCGTCCCGTTTGTCATGACAATCTTCCCTCAGGTAATTTTATTTATTTATTTGTAAATTGTTATTTAGGTATGCTCAACAATATTTTTGGCAATTTACCGGTATTGCAATCCCTAATTACAATGTTATAAACATTATAATATTTAATTAAAATTAATAATTAAATAAGAATAAGTATATATTACTCAAAAATATATATATATAAATAATTGTTGGGTATTTATGAAAGTTGGTCTCAATATCTGACTCCTCGGTAAAATTATTTAAGCAAGCAAATTAGAAATATATGCTTTCAATTTAACAAACGTAACATTTCAATGTTAAAAATTTGTGATTTCTTAATTACAATTTTTTTATTATTTATAATTTGATTAAAAAGGTTGAAGGATTCTTTTATTATTATTTTAACATTATATATTTAAAATCTCCTAATTGACAAAAAATAATTATATTTTGATTCATTATGATTTTTCATTATTTTCACATCACATCTTTCTGAGATTTCTCTTTTCTTTCTTTTTTAACAATCGATCAGTATTTTGTTTCATTTTTTGCGTCTGGAATTTTTGTACATGGAATTAAAAAAATCCTAAAATTTCAAAATATTCAAAGGGTTAAAAATTAGAATCATGAACCATGATGGAGAACATGTTGGACCATACCTTACAATGTTTCATAAGGGTCGAAGTTCATCAAGGTCAAAAGTCCAAAAACTTAAAAGTCTTAGAAATGTTTCCTGCACATTTTAATTTTTATTCTTTAAAAATTAAAAAAAACTTTAAAATCTTATTAAAAAATAATAAATATTATTAATTATAAACTAAAACATTTTGATCTCCTCAGCAGCATTGTTGTTGTTGTTCATCTTCTAAATAATGAAATAGAATTAAAATGAAGAGTGATACATACAGTATCATTTATTACGTTGCAATATTTTAAATTTATTAGTTTTTAATATGTGATGTTCAAATATATGTGTGAATGCAAATATTTTAATTTTTGTTTAGAATTTTCATCAGTGTATTCTCAATTTTATTTTAAATTAATGTTGTAATTCGAATTCCCCTCAAATTCATCATATTATCCATGTAAATTACTTTGAAAACTCACGATTAAGAATGAAATTTCAATATATATGCAGGTTTAACAAAGTCATATATTTCGGATTCAATAAATCTCCGATAAAAATTTTGTATAATAATTCTAAATGATATTAATCCTACAGAGTACTCACTAGTTCATGAATTTTAGTCTTGGAAAATATTATTCATTAATGTTGTATTGGAGGAAAGAGAGTTTCTTATATGATAAAGTATATACCTTGTGAAAATATAATAATAATAAGTGTGATGTAAATATTGAAAAATATCATTTGCATATAGAAACAAATTATTTTATAAATTTAATTTTTACTATTCGCTAAAGATTGATATATTTACAATTTTTTAAATGTCCTAATGTTCCTTAATCTCCCTAATGTTCCTATTGAGGGCTCATTTTGTCTGTAATAACCCATTTTCTGGCAATAAAACCTTAGCGATAAAACTTTTGGAGAGATAATAAAACATATTTCTGCCAATAGAAATTTTCTATCAGAACCCAAAGAATAGGCTATCATGAGAGATGATTTTTATCTGTATGAATCAACTTATAAAAATATTTAGAAACTGTCGAAAATGATGTTTTTTTGAAAATAGTATCTTTATATCAAATGATCTATTTCAATAGCAAATCTATTATTTTCAACTATATTTATATTACCATTTCATTTGAGTGACTATCACGTGATACCGAAAATTACCATGTTTTCCTTAAATTACTTATAATTTGTTAAGTTACCCTAAACAGCAATACATTTATAACATACATAAATTCTTAGATTTTGTTGAATATTTCCCTAAATAGCTATATTTCTAGATAAATTAATTTTCTGAATGTAATCAAAAAAAGTAATTGAGTATGAAAATGACCATCTTCTTTACTGCATTATCTAGGATTTTGCTAAAAATAATTGTCTATTTATTGTCTATAGATTTGATTAGATTCAACAAAATGACAAACATAACCAATATTCATGAATTAGTCAAACGTTACTCAAATATACATGTATGACCATGAATTTCTCACAAAATGTTACACCTGATATATATTACACCCAATGATTATGTTTTTCTCACTAAATTACCTAAGAATCGTTACCATATAAACATGTCTTTCTAAGTAATATTCAAATTGCTTTAATTTGCTAAACGATATCCAAATTATCATGTCTACTGAATTCGTTAAATATCAACACACTAACAAAGATATAGAAATTTGACTAAATTTAATTCGATGGAATTTCTACCTAAATTTCATAAATTGTTAATGAAATTTTGTTTTAAAATGACCACATTGCTCCTAGTTGTATTTACTAATGAATTTGTTAATTTTTTAAAAATATCCATATTTTACTTAAATAGTATAAAATTGTTGCTATAAAATGACCATGTATTTTTCACTGAATGGGCAAGAACTTACTATATGCTGCTGAAATGGTCATGATTTTTTTGGTTAATTTGTTATATATAGATTTGCATAGATACATCAAATGTCAGATAATACTGATATTCATAAATTAGCTGAAAGATACTCAAAATGTGATTTTACTATATTACATAAGAATTCAGTAATAGTTACTTAAATATTCATATTTTGATCTTGTTTTTAATATACCTATGAATTTATTAAATGATTTCTAAAATATTCATGTTTTTCTATCAAACATGCATAAATTGAATATAAATTTGCGGAATGTTACTCAAATGAACAGGTTTCCTAAATGTCCTAAAAATTTACTAAATGAAATTTCCAAATACCCATGTATTTCGCAGAAAGGTATATAAATTATCTATGGATTTGTTAAATGTTTCTCTCAAACAACAATATAAATCTAACAATTACACATAGATTACCTGAAATTGTTAATTAGTTCCTAAAATAGTCATACATTTTTCACAGAGATATATAATTGTCCTATGAATTTTTTATTCGATACTACCCCCAATTAATCACTGTTTTTTGTTAAATATTATCCTAAATATGTTTTTAGTTAAATGATTAAAATAATTGGTATAGAAATATGTATTTCTATCAACTATATAAAAAATTTGTTATGAACCTTAGAATTAAATAACCATATTTTAATTAAATGGTACAGCTAAAAGCATGGATTTCTAACTAAATTTTCTTTGAATTGGTAAGTTTGTCTGAAAATATTTTGCTAAATTACTTAAGAAATTGCTATATATTTAAAATAAGTATTATTTAGTCATTATTATTTTTAATATGAATATTTCATGAATTGTAAATTTCAATATATATAATTTCAATATATAATAATATTAATAATAATCATAATAATAAAGCAAAAGCAAAATGAATTAATAATAAATGTGTTTTAATAAAAAAAGTATTACAATAAAACAATAAAAAACAATTCAAAACATTTATTTACTCCTGTAACACATAATGTCAACTTTAAAATATCCAAATATCCAATGGGTCATAGTTCTCAAGTTGCTAATTCATATTTTTGCATAATTATTTAAAATTATATCAAAAGCATGAATTAATTATAATATAGGTGCATTTTAAACAAAATAGTAATGGCTGATTCCACGCTAACCTCTGAAAATAAAGTCCAATGTTCAGAATTTTGCATATTGTCAGAAAAAGAAAGACTAGAAACAGAAGCGTATTTTCTTCAAATTATTGATGAAAACTAGAAATGTCTTCTATATAAACTTATATTAATTTTCACAAAATATTTTTTCTTTTTAACAAGATATACTGGAAATATGGAGTGAATTAAAAATAATTTATTTTATAATTAAATGATAAAGTTGCCTAATGTTAATTTATTAATTTAAATCTACTTTAAAACTAGACTATCGTTAAAGGGATATAGATGTTCAAGTGGGTCGCAGAAAAATAAAGGTTTTCTGGGCAGGAAATGAAAAATATGAATTCTAAATCAAATTTGTAATATTATACGTCTGAAAGCGCGTTGTGAAACAAGAAAGTCGTGATCCTATTGGACTTATAGTCTATTTTATTAATCTTTCGTTGCAGACTCGAGACTATTATATGTTATAAATTTGTACCTTTACCTTACAGAGTATAGGAATTTCAGATTTTACAGTATTAAAGATTATTTTAAACTTTAATTCCTCAGCATCTAATTACAATATTTCCAGGCCTACATACTAGAACTAAACTCGTCCTAGGAAAAAGAGCACTGATAGGAATTTTCAAATCTTCATTAATTAAATCGTTTAAAAAAATAAAATAATAATTAATAGTCAAAATAGAATAAAATTCAGCATGTTCGGATGTTCTGATTATCATAATATTATATAATAATTAATAAAATTGTCAATTATAATATAAATTACTTTTAATATTTTCACTTCATTCACTTAATTGAAAGTCTAAAATATTTTTATGTTATGTATAAATGGATGAATTTATGCACAAATAATAAAAATAAAAATAGCAATGTGGCAGACTCCATGTTTCCAGGTTAGAGTATTAAGAAAGTGAAACCTAATTCGAATGATGGATTCTTAGCTTAACAGATTTACCTCGGTATTGGTCACCTTCGGATAACAATCTATGACTTTATCATGACGATGGGTTGAAATTATTTATTTGTAATAAGATTTTGGCTGTTGAGAGTATGGAACTATTCAAACAAAAACCATATCTTAATACCTAACATGAAAATAAATCCAATAAACCAAAACATATTTTGAGACTTAATAATCTAGGTATGTTAATTCATTAAATTCATTAAATTTATTCATTAAATTCGTCTACAACTTTGTTGTGGTTGAGGCAATCCGATCTGGTAATTTGGCAATAGATACTGACTGATACTGACCGTAGTTAAGCACACCGTTGTTGTTTGCCTGTTGATTGATGTTGTGATCGTATGACTGATTATTATTGTTGTTATTGTTGATTGCGGCGTGGTTTTGAGAATTTAACTGGTAGAAACTTTCCAGCAGAGAATCCGACGAACCAACTGAATTCAAACTGTTCATAAATGATTTCTGATCTGAAAGCCGTGACAGGGGAGATGTGGAATTCAGTGTACTGTGGAATTCAGTAATATCATTACCAGCTGAGCTATTGAAAGCACTGAATAGGGGAAATTTGGATTTAGTATCCGATGATTCAGATTGTAATTGAATACTTTTACTGATAAATTTGAAAGACGATTTATTTATCGGGTCGGCAATTTGAAATTGACCATTTGGAATATGATTATTATCTGTGATATTTGCAGGGGTCGAAATGGAATCACATGGAACGACTACGGAATCCAAAGAATCACGATCTGGAATTGTCTGAATTAATTTGATATACTCTTCTCGATTCGATGACAAACAACAGGAATGAGCAATTATCAAATGATCTATCAGCCTATCAATATCATGGGATATAAGATTAAATTTTGATGAAAGTTTTAATTCAGAAAATATTTTGGAAAGCATATGGAACATATTTTGACGTAATTCCGCTGTTCGTTTATGAGAAACTAACATAGATTGTATTTCCTGTAATCTGGATTTAGCAATGATATTAGCAATGATATTAGCCGCTAAATAAGCTTCTAAATGTTCAAATCTTGAACATTGTTCTGGCACTTCTGACACCAATGTTGTGGTTGAGGCAATCCGATCTGGTAATTTGGCAATAGAATTTTCAGTAAGAGCATCGTCTAGATAACCGCCTTTCATATCATGACATAAGAGAACTTTATTGCGTTGCGAATTATGATTTTCGACAACTTTCATTCCATTCATTTCTTGGAATATTGGTTTCTGGTAATCAAATATACATTTGTTGCTAGTATTAACTGGCTTCCAATTATTTAATTCCTTATATGTATATAATGGTCTCATTTTTCTACAAATTGGCTGATAAAATTGAAAACTTATAAAATAAATCATAAAGAGTTAATGTCAGTTTTTATTTAAATTACCAAAAATTTTTTTTGGAATATATAAACAAGCCAGGAAATCTTTTACAAAATT
>CAUHTR010001535.1:0-76259 GCA_959609185.1 Schmidtea polychroa | reverse complement strand
TATAGAAAACTTAATATATGTTTCGATAAAATCTTATTCTAATTCATAAATTGCAATATGAAGAAAATATATATTTTGAAAAAATGCTTTAACCTCTGGAACTAAAAAAATTAAGGAACACATGGATCCTGGTGGAAAACATCTGTCAGAAAAAAAGAGAAAATTTTCAATCAAGTTTTAAAGTAGAAAGAATGGTCTTTAATTTTCGAATCATAAATGAAAACTTCATAATAATAATAATAATAATAATAATAATAATAATAATAATAATAATAATAATAATAATAATAATAATAATATTAATAATAATAATAATAATAATAATAATAATAATAATAATAATAATAATAATAATAATAATAATAATAATAATAATAATAATAATAATAATAATAATAATAATAATAATAATAATAATAATAATAATAATAATAATAATAATAATAATAATAATAATAATAATAATAATAATAAATATTTTTAAAGTTTTCTACATAAATTTTGTCATTGCACATTTAGTAATTTTGAAATGATGATTTGTTTTATTGAATTACTAATAATCAAATCCAATAATTTTGTGAAATTATTGATTAATTCAATTCCAAGTCTACTTGCTGTTGATCAAAATGGACATTAAAGAAAGTTGTCAGAAGATTAAAGTAAAATCATGATGGGAGTCTGGAATTGTGGAGATAATGCAACCGGTCTAATAATTAAGAAAAATCCATTTTCTCCATCAAATATTTTGATAGTTGAAGGAGAAATATTATCATGATGAAATCCAACAATAATTAGTCGACACAGATTATTTGGCCTGTCATTAGCATTTCATTATGGGAGAAACTCCGTGATTATATGGCAATGTCCTCGTAATCAAATTTCCAATTTACTTTATTCTCTAAATATGATTTATTGGCTTATTTATTTCCCCAATGCTATTTTGTTGAGGGAGTCTACTTTTAAGGGCTACTTTTAATTTATGATTTCATTTGATTTGAAAGTTAAAGTATTTATTTCTTTCTTTTTAAAACTGTTAAAAATAATAATAAGTTAAGAGTTCACCTAAATATTATATGGTTACCTATTTTGCAAAAGCATGTGGACAAAACGAAATTTAAAGGTATTATTCAAGTGAACCCAAAAACGATTTATTACAAAAAATAAATATTTTATTTCATTTTTACATTACGTAATACACATATAGATAGATAGATTAGAAATAAAGGAAATTATTATTTTATATTTTTTCTATGCTTCTAACATATAGTAAATTGAATGAGTTGGCACCAGCCGTTTAAAATATAACTAAAATAATTCTTCCTTTATCATATTTAATGACGCGTAAAGAGTCATAAATTCAACCCATATTTTGGGGTCTCTTCTTTCCTCTCGTATTGCGGAATTATAATAACTCATAGGCTTGCCAACTCTCCCGTTTTTGCCGGGAGTCTCCCGGTTAACTATGACCTGGGAGATGTAAATCTCCCATCTTTCCGTTTCTACAATATTTTACAATTTTTCAAGAAAAAAGTACAGTTTTTGAAGTTTTAACTTTTAAGTGATTTCTCTAAAATAATGATAGTCACAATTTATTTGCTCACAGTCAGTGGAAGTTTGAGTTGTTTGTTCGCGGCGAGCGATTTTATGTTTTTCTTCTTACCCACATTATTAGTTTGTCACTGTCAGGTTTTCTTCACTTTTAAAATGTAAAAAATGTAAAATGTAATATGCAAAAATAATTGTTTTGTTTAAATCTTATTGGTATTAGTCATCATATAGTTAAAATCACTACCATGTGTAAACGAAAAAAGTGAAAAAACACCTGTTATATTATTTCTTAAGCGTTATACTGTTCGCAATTTTATAATCTCCGGGTTCGAAGTTGTGGGAGTTGGCAACTCTAATAACTCATCATACTTAATTACCATATAATTGAAAAAACTTTAATGAATAATTTTACCTTCAGTCAAACCAAAATCAACTAATTAAAACAAAATAGCTATAAAAGTTTTGTCTATATCAAATACATAATTGACCGATTTGTAAATCAGCGTTTCAACTCAGTAAAACACACTTCANCCTAGATAGACTTCCATAATTTCTTTCATTTTTATTATCATTCCCCCCACCTCATGATACCAATAATAACTACAAAGACCTAGATCAGTTAATTAAGATTCACTTTGTGTCATTTTTATTAAAGTAATATGATAAATATATGTTATTATTGCATAATTAATATATAATTCATAGTTAAAAGCATTTGTAGGTACTCGTGCAATTGAATTTGACGGAAGTGAATTTATCAGATTAGATTTGGGTACTGAATTTTATACCGAGGTTGAATCTATTCTCATTAGATTCTCGACTGTATATCCATTTGGTTATTTATTTTCTCTAAATCCAAGTGATTTGTCTGAGTTTAATTCTTCATCAATTCAATTATCAATTGAAAATGGTTTGCTCATCCTCATTATTCATCCTCGAAATGAAGGAAAAGTAAGAAATATCTGATATTGTTAATTTATAATTATTATTCATATGTTGTCAGTGAATAAGGTACACTATCATAGATATATTCCAAAAAAAGGAATTCATACAAAGATAATTGAAATATCGTTAAGAGCCGTTTAAGAAACAATTAAAAAATCATAACAATGACTGGGTTTCAAAATATAAATTTCAGAGTCTTGCAGAGTCTTGCAGAAAAAAAATCTTCTTAATTAGCAAATTAAATTAAATATTTCATTGATAATTACTTATGTATTATAAATAATTAAATTCACAATGTATAACAAAAATATAATCTACAAAACATAAATTCTATAAAACAATTTTACATTAAAAAAATAGTAATTAAAGCAAAGCTGACATTATCCATTGTCCTTGTAGCTCTTTAATGTGTCTAAATAAATTACTGATTTCAAATTAATTATTTTCAAATATACTCATTTAAAAATTAAACTCATTTTGATCATTATTCTTCAAAATATATCGTTTTTTTTAATCTAAAATTTTACTTTGATATTTTTTTTAAAATATTTTATGTAATTCTAATCACATAACAATAATAATAATAATAATAATAATAATAATAATAATAATAATAATAATAATAATAATAATAATAATAATAATAATAATAATAATAATAATAATAATAATAATAATAATAATAAGTTTGAATTATTATATTTTCTAATTTTTAGATTAAATAAACGGTCTTTCAGACTACTGCATTTAAAAATTGCAATATAAACTTTAATATATCTTAAAATTTATTTAAACAGTTCATTTTAAATATTTAATAAAGACTATTTTCAGTCATTAGTCGACCAGGAATATCATTCACTTGTATCCGTCATTTTGACGGACTTTTCTTCGAGTTATTTGAAAAATTTGTTGTTGTCTATCACTGCCATTGGTGGGTGGTATGATGTACGCGATCGACATCACGAATAATCTAGTTGAGTGTACAAAGTATTTTTGTTTAGAAATGTTTATTATGATAACAAAAGACAATAAAATCATATAATTTACACTACAGGTGAATGTGTTAATACACTTTCACTTATAGCAAGGAGTTACTAGAGGCAGATACTGCATAGTACTAGCAAAAAGAGGCACCTGTGACTTAATTTTTTGTTCTTATTGAATTCGTATATATATATATATATATATATATATATATATATATATATATATATCTCTCCATAGATGAATATGATTTTTCATACGCCATGTTTACAAGTTTGCATATATTTGTTTCTGTGATGTAGCTAATTTGCAAGTGATGTGATTTCCAGTGTAGCAGGGAAAGTATGCAATAGAGTTGAATCAGCAATATTGTATACTTACCTGGCGCGAAGAGAAATCTTCGTGTCTCCTGCATAGTACTGATGAGAGCCAAACGCTCGAAACTAGTCTACTATTGGGATTTACACTGGATATCACAAAGCTTGTAATGTTTATCTTAAATATATATCTTACATATACATATTAATCCTGAAAACTGGTTCAACCTTTAAAACATCTTTTGAAATATATTCTTGCTTTCTGGAATAAAATGTTAATTGACATTTAATCTCTAAAAATATCCAAACTACTGCTCTTGCTTTATTTGCCTTAAATGATTATAATTCCATTAATTTTCACTGATGATATTTATAAATTATATTATTAAATCATTTTTCTTTCTTACAAAAGATGAGATAACAAAAACTATTTAAGAAAAAAATTCAACACAATCAAATTTCCGGAATTTTACGTGTAAAATTAATGAATGTTTATCATAAAATTATTTCATGATAACAATTTTTACCAACAATCGAATAATTAATTTCAATTTTTGAGTAAAGCTGAAATGAAATTTTATTTTTTTTAGAAATAAATTTAAATATTTTATGGCAACACAAACGTCAAAGAAATATTATTTCAATTTGATTTTATATAAATAATAATTTCATTTAATAATTGAATAAAATAATTGTAATAGAGTGAATAAATATAAAAATAACGTATATTTAAATTAATATAAACTTGAGTTTTTTTTAAATTAGTTAAAAGTAGCATAACAATTGGGCTTTATTTCCCTAGGGCTCAAATATTGGGGCACCAATTATAACGATAAATATATCTGAATATCTTCTTCAATAAAATTAAATTATTAAATTCAAAATTTCTTGATTTTTCATTTTATGCTATTACATATCACAATGTTTTATTATTTTTATGCCATTTTGTTAATTTATATTTTAGAATTATATAATTATATAAATATTTAAATATAAATATTTCATGAGAGTTATTTATTTGTTATAAATTTGTTAAATTGATAATCAAATTAAAACAAAAAAAATTACAACTTAATAATCAATTTTTATACATTTCTTGGAAAGTGTTTGAGGATTCTGGAATATTTGAAGTTCTTTGATAAAAGTTTAACAAATTAGAACTTACAACTCTCATTCATCTTTCCTAATGAAAAAATAGAATTGTATTCCATTTCGTTATTCATTTTGAAGTCCGAGTATAAAAATATGTATTTCATAACATCATATTTTCAAAGAAATTTTTCGAGACTTCAATTTTGATACTGGTTAAATTTTCAAATTTAAATTCAAATTAGACATTCATAGTATACCATTTAAAATTAAAATATTAAAATTTATAAATCAATAATTACAAATCATTAAAATTAAAATAACATTTTTTTAGATTTTAAATTTTGAAACCGTAATTCTTCAGACTTTCTCTTATAATGATTGTTGACGAATATGGGATATTTTCAAAATAAATTTTACGAATCTTTTTTTGACAATTATTTATTTAATTAGAAATTTGAATGGTCATATTTTATTAAAAATAAATTATTCCAGTTATTATTATTATTATTATTATTATTATTATTATTATTATTATTATTATTATTATTATTATTATTATTATTATTATTATTATTATTATTATTATTATTATTATTATTATTATTATTATTATTATTATTATTATTATTATTATTATTATTATTATTATTATTATTATTATTATTATTATTATTATTATTATTATTATTATTGTTATTATTATTATTGTATTTATCAAAAAAATTGATTATGAATCTATGTTTTTATGATGATTTTCAATCTTTTTCTAGTGATTTTTCAAAAAAAGTGGTCATTTCACAGCAAATTTGCATATTCGAATTATCATATGAATCAAGTCTGTTGTATGTTTATTTTTGACTTACCTCATTTCCTATTGTAAATGACACAAATTTGGGAAATGAGTGAAAATTGAGTGTTTCCTATATTTTAAAATTAATTAGTATTTTTCATATTTTATGGCTTGTTGCGAATCAAAATCAAATACTCAACCTCTGTTAAAATAGACATTTGAGTCCTTAAAAATATTGAAAATATAAATAACCATGGAATAAAATCTTAAGTTAATTTTAACTTTATGAATATTTAGAGGCAATATAATTTCAGTGAAATAATTGAACAATTTGTGGCACTGAAGACAAGAAAATTAAATATATAATGTCGCATAATATATTTATTTATAAGATATTAGTAATAATCTATTGATGTATGAATAAAAATATTATTTTTCCTATGTCTTAGAATTAATTGAATTAATAATTTTTTAAATTAATAATTTTTTAGATTAAATAATTTTATACAAAACCGATAAAATTACATATAAAAATTAATTATTATAGAAATATTATCCAGTTACATATTTGAATTTAATTTTTTTTAAATAATTTTGAAGGGGGGTTCAAATACATCTCCCTGCTGTCTCCAGTGCAACCCATATACAAAATATGGTATCCATTTGATGCCCGTTGCATGAACAGCGTTGATAATGACCCAAACAATTGTATGCCAGCAAAAAGTGATCACACTCATGGTGGACTTTAATTAGCCTGGCATCTCATTGGTTCACGGAATGTTGCTAGAAGATCTGTTCTATTTAATGTATGGCCACTATTCGTAAAAAACTTAATACAAATTATACAAAATTCGATTACTTACAAAGTCAATACATTTTATTTACAAAGTTTTTGTTAGAAATTCACAGATTATAAGTCAATTTAGTCGATCGCGTATTTTCCGTAGGTTCACCTGTTTTTATATTACATGAGATTGACATGCTTGGCACATGATTCACGCTTACTTATGCTCTTACTGACGGATTTGCTTCTTATTGTTTGGTCATACAGCGCTTGTTGGACTACACAGGTTGTACTTCGATTGGTATCCGTCTCATATCCTGTTCCAGAAAAGTAGTTCCAAATTTCTTCCCAGAAATAGTTCTTGAATGATCAACCCGTCATTCCCCGTCTGTTGACATTTGGCCTCAAATTGTCGAACACTTAGTTTTAGTTCCAGGGTTGCACAGGTTTATCTGAAGGTAATGATCCTATTTTGACGTTGAAGTTAATATGTTGTCAAGTTCGGAAGGTAAAAAATTAGGTCTAAGCACATTGATCAAAATTATGTGTTGATATTACCTTATTCTGAAGGTTTCAGAGAATTCAATAATTAGATCCTTAAACATGTAGGTAAGACTATATTCAGGATAGTTTCAACGTCTTGAAAGGTTGGTAGCATGTTCACTAATAAGTCTCCAACTCCAGCTGGTCTATGTTCAGAACTTGAGTACCAATTTTCATGTAATGTGTGTAATGTCACATTACATCATCTCAGCATTCGAGTTCTTGAGCATTGCCGACGGAATGGTGATCATTAGTGATCATTTTAGGAAATGTACCAGTAAAAAAATAATTATTTCTGATTTTAAGATTTAAATAGTTTAACTTATATATTTAATATTTGGGATGATGTTATTGGTTGTTATATTTTTTGTATGAAAATAATTTTGTAATTTTTAAATTTAAATTTATTTTTTATAATAATTTTAAAATAAAATATTTGCATGAGAATGTTAACAATTTTGTGCGTTTTTATATGATTAAAAAATTGTATTTTAAAATTTTATTAAATTATTTATTAATTTCATTATTATTTGTTAATTTTTTTCAATATTCTTATTTTCATTTAGTTGTTATTAATACGATTCCTAGCCTGAAGGAGACTGCTAAACAGTTGAAATATATAGCAATGTTATATTTTAATATATTTAGTAGGCGATTTTCTATAATAATAACAATACTAAATTTTATTCACCTGCGAAAGATGCATATACAAAAACTTTCATTACGCTTTCCTTCGTGAATTTTCATCTATCGTTTCAATAAATCTTCCTCGGTATCTCTTCAGTTTTTAAGTATTCAATTACAAATTTTCAAATGTTTTTTCAGCATCTATTTTTTAATCAATTTTGTATTTTTGAAATCTCTATTGTGAGTAGTATATAAATATAAATAATACCTAGAAAGGTTGAAGAATTTAATCATTAATCTGGTGTTGGCTCTACTGGTCATTTCTGTCAACCGATGACCCAAATTTAAATAAGCTTTACGACTCAAATTGAAATATGTATAACTAGCTTCATCCAAAATATCGTGGTTCATCCTAGGTTAGCTCGAATGATTGGTTTGAGTGTTTGACTTTTGAGGGCATTTCTTTTTCCCTGGTGACTCACTGGGTGTATATGCACTATTTCATAGATTTGTCATTCTATCATATAAGGTGCAAGCGCTTTACATTCACATATACCACTACAATAATGTCTACTACTCATAACTATACTACAACGTGATAGCCTGTTGTTTGGATTCTTAGACTCATACTACTCCGGTGTCGTTTTGATTTTGTAGCATTACTGGTTATACACATGTTTATACTTGTAGAAGCTTATAGACATATACATAAATACGATCTTGACTAATAAGTTATGGTATACGGTTTATGTAACAAGATCACAAATCATACTCGAACTCCAAACCTTTAAATGTAATATGACCTTAACTAGCCTAAATCAATACATAAATGGTTTTGGACATTCTACGAGTCACTTTCATATAAATCATAATCCTAAAAAATTAATCGAATACCGAATAGATCTATTTAATTACTATAATGCATTTTGTTCGAATTAAAAACTTATAAACATTAACTATTTCTTTGGGAGCTATTATACTACTTTATCCTAGATTACAAGGTCCATAACATGGTGACCAATTCAAATGGATTGGCATAATTCCGGAACTTTTTAATATAAATTAGATCTTTGCGGGAATGCCACCAACCTGCGCGACAGATTTTGCACGAGTAAGCTGTAGTTTGGGAACTTATATGGGGCTTTAGAGCATTCTACCTTCAACTGTGCCTAGGTCGCCATCTAGACTTCCCTAAAATTAAGGGTTAAATTGTATATATTATGTCATGCATAACTAAATATCATTTTGATTCATAGACGAATATTTATTATTCAATTATTGCAGACATTAATTATTTATTTTTTTCAATGTTACATTTCTATCAATATTTTTAGCATGATGATGAAAATCTTGATTTTTAATTTAATTTTTGTTAAAATTATCTTTTGAATTTTCAATTTAGAAATCGAAAATTAAATTTTAATTTTAAAATTTGTTGTTTAAATTTTGCAAATTAATGATTTTAAAATTCAAGATTGTATTTTATGATAATATGCACAAATGTTTATATTTTTAGTAAATTTGTTTTATTTAAATTCAAAAAATTATAATATTTTAACGATATGATCTTTTGAATTAATTTACTGATATAAAAACAAATGGATTGCCTCAAAAAATGGCTAAAAATTATCCAATTTACTTCATTAATGCAGAAGGCCACCTATTAGTTTTCGTCTGACAGTAAAAGCATGACATAGTTTGTCCATTTTATCTACTCCTCCTTTTTAAATTTTTTAATTTTTCTTGTGAAATTTAAGTGTTATAATTTTATTTGATGACTCATCTGTCCGTTTTGTTTTTTTTTCATTTTTCGAAAATACGTTATTTTAGAAACTTTGAAAATTTTTCGAATATTGTTTTAAGAAAATTCATGATTCGTTAAAAAATGTGCAAAAAAATTAAATTTGAATTAGTATTTTAATTTTGGTTTACCTATGGTTAAAAAAAGAGCCCAAAAGACTCTTCTGTCTGGTTAAAGGTTAACTGAAATAAAATTCGTGAGATATATTCACAAATAATAACAGCACTCCGATCAATAAATGCAATGAAATTGTAAATAAAATAGATCACATTTTTATTTATCCCAATTCATTTGAAAAGTTATGCAGATTATTCACAAACAAAAGTGAAAAAATAATAGAAAACAGGAAGAAAAATGTCTCTCAATAATAAATAGCTTAACCCTTTCTAAGGCAAAGGAAACTAAAAGTGATGTAGGTCACACACACTTGTCTGACAGCTGTCAATAAATATAGCGGGAAAACACATCTATGGTTTCAAATACTATAAATTTGTTCTCTTGTGGCTCAATATATGTCAGTAGTTGTACCAAAAGTAAAAATGATTACCGACAGCGTTACACTTAGATATTTTTATTAGTTTAAAATGGTGTACAGTATATTGCCACCACCTTAGAAAAGGTTAAATCAAAACTTCACTATTTCAGTTAAACTTTAAACTTACACTCGAATAGCTATTAAACAAATTTGTTCTGCAAAGGATACCACCATAAACACTGTGTATATTAGCCGATATCAACAATATAAAAACAGATAATCTAAAATATATTGCCAAATAAAGTTAATGAAAAAGACTACCCGACGATACATAGCACCAGTTAAAACAATAATGAAAACAACACATTATTCCAACAAAAGAAATTCATCACAACTTATTAGGAATATATATTTGACAAAGTTCAGAGAAGAACTAATAGAAATAAAAGACAGAAGAAGTAAATAAAATTATGAACACTACCACAACATTGATCCAAATAAAACTTCAGAAACAAGAAATCAGATATAGGACAAACAACCAAGAAACCAGGAACCCAAAGCATAACAAATTACTGTGAAAATCGGTCTTTGGAGTCAGATAAAATCTGTGTTAGAATCGAAAATCAAGATCGATTCTAACAAAATGTTCACACATTTGATTACCGACAATAGTAAAAATATTAAATTAAAAAATAATAAATTGTTTGCAGTTTTTACAAATCTGTTTTAACAAAATGAACTTATTTTAAATGGACAACTTTTTTCTAGTGTGAGATTCCGGTCGAAAGCATTCATGATCCTTTTCAGAGAGCATTCAATAATCTTTACAATATTTTGGTCTTGGATTTTTTTAAATTTTAGAATTTCGATATTATTTTCAATTCATTTCTTTCATATCATTTGAAAGGTTCTTTAATTCTCAAAAAATATATTTAATTAAAATTACCAAATATTTTTAATAATAATCAAAAACCGGTAATAAAAGAAGAATGATAATAAAGAAAAAGGAATTTGTACTAATCTAACAGTATTGGTATAGTGATTCTGCAAATTTGTTGAAAATTATATCAAAATCTTTATAAAATGGCATTAAAATAATTGTGGATTTTATAGTTTAAATAATAAAACTTATCTATAAATGAAATTCCAATGCATTTTAATTTTCAATGTAAAAATATCAGAAATTTTTAAGAAAATATGAATTATTGTTGAATTGATATGTTAAATGAAATAACAATGAGAAATAATTCAAGCAAAAATTCTTTTTATTAAAAAATTTGTTTGATAATGATTGTGAAAATATCTATTATTCATATTTTATTAAAAATAAATTATTTCCAAGTTTATTATTAAAACTACAGTTATTATTATTATTATTATTATTATTATTATTATTATTATTATTATTATTATTATTATTATTATTATTATTATTATTATTATTATTATTATTATTATTATTATTATTATTATTATTATTATTATTATTATTATTATTATTATTATTATTATTATTATTATTATTATTATTATTATTATTAATATTGTGAATTAATATAAATATAACTATATATATATATACTAGTGTATATATTTATTTATTATATTAAATTTTAATTCAAAATGTATGGAAATAATTAAACAAGAAATTGTTACTTTGAGGCAATGAATCTGATACATTTTATAACCTTACATAGTAAATATTTACAAAATTTAAAAATTTAGAAAATGAATATTTATTTATATTCAATTATTTATTCACTATGTTTCACACATATTTATTTGCTTATATCTTTTTAGTTTTAAATTTTTTAATAAATTGTATAAATATTTCGTTATCTTCTATTAGAAATATCATAAATTTATCATTAAAAATTATATCAATTGTATCATTAATTTTGATTGTATATGCAAATATCATGATCATTATTATATAAGTACATATAATTATTATTAATATATGCTCAATGTTTTTTGAATAATGCCGAATGTATGTTTCTTCATAATTGTAAGGTGTTTTCAGCTGAGAATTAAATATTTCAATGATTTATTAAAATAATTTTAAATGATAAATAAATTTTAATAATAATAAAATAGTATTTTTGTATATCGAAAGTCTTTATTTATACACAAGACAAATCATATGTAAATTTGATTTGTTATAAATTTTAAAAAATATTATTCTAGAAATGAGTTTATGGCAGTTTTATTTTTGTCTGCTTTGTACGTTACTCAATGAATTCCCAATTACCCAATGTTTATTAAACTTTGGTCATAATATATTTTTAGTTCGTATTTCGAATTGATTAAAATTTTCCAATAAATTAAGTTTAATTTTGGAAGACATAAAAACAATTAAAATAATATATATAAAATAATATTTTCTTATTTGTAATTTTCTATTAAATAATTGTATCTGAAACTGTCAAAAATTTAAGAAAATAGGAAAGGCATGGACAAGTGTAAATTAGTAGACAAAATGTGACATTCTAACTAATTGTCAGTAATTAGACCAAAAATAAAAATTTTTAAATTTCGTTGTTCTATAGTAGTCGATTTCTTTCAAACTGATTTGCTACTGAATTAAACAATTTTTACTCTTGAATAAAATTTTTTAAATAAATTTAAATAACCAAATTGCGAAGAATATATACTTGAATTAAAATTTTAAAATATTTATATATTTGTTAAAATTTTTTAAAAATAAATAAATACCCCAATACTTCGCTTTACGAAGTCTATTTTTACGAAGTATTGCTATAACGTAATTTTAAAAAAAAATCATAGTCTCTGATAACGAAAAAAAATTCGATTTACGAATTTACTTAGTTAATTAAATGTTTAATGTTCCTTGAATTATTTATGTAATAGATATATTTTTTTATTATGAATATATAAAATACATACATATTATTTTTGTTTTTGAATAACGAATGTTTTCTTCAATAATATGAATTGATTAGAATTTTTAATTTATAAATTACCGTTTTTAATGAGAATTCTTAGTTTATATTACTAATAATTAAAATAAAAATTCGCTAAACGAAATTTTGATTTACGTTCAATTTTTTGGGAACGAATTAATTCGTGTATTAGAATTTTTTGATTTACTTTTTTTTAAAAGCTGACCATAATTATACTGATCATATTATACTGACAATTTATAAATTTTTTACTGGAGTATTTTATTTAAACATTGACTCAATTCGTTAAAAATTATTTACAAAAATATTGTGAGGGTTTTTTATTTTTATCAAAATGGAAAAAAATTTAACTTTCAATAAAATTTATGTGTGAAATGTAATAGTAAAAAAATACCAATTTTCAAATAAAAATTATTTATTTAATGATAACACGTTAATGGTAAAATATTTTTACTAAAAGTACATGACTTTCTTTATAGAAATAAGTCTTGTTTAATAAAATTTTATTCATTAAAACAAATAGATGGATTGGACACCACTTGATCAATCCCCCTCATGCTGAAGATCCCCTTAAAATTCCTAGTATTTTTATGTAGGTCAACTTAAATTTTATGATTTTTCACGATTTTCAAAGTTTTTTTACTTAAAATTTCAGAAATTTATGTCGGTCAAATCGACTTTGAAAACAGGTCAATTTAGTTAAAATCAAAATTAATTAGCTCAAATACACACTAGCGCATTCTATATAGTTTTATAACTAAAGAAATCGGTCAAATACACACATATTCTATATTCTATTTAGTATATAGTATAACTAAATCGACTTTAAAAACAAGTCACTGCTAAATCAAATATATAAATACTGCCCCTGTTGATTTTATCTTCAACTGGAATATTAATGCATTTGAAAGATATTTTATGAATTGTACATCTTTATAAGTTGTGTTGAAATTTATTAAATTCTTAGATTTGTGTTTACTAAATTAAACTTGTCCATTTGAATTCAAACGAAGCAAACACTGTCGCCGACCGCTTCTTCCGATTCCGATTGATACTATTTTCAAATCAAATTTTATTCGTTTAACGAGTCAATGATTGAATCACTAAAATAATGTTTTATATCACACTTCATCGATTCTATTTTCTCTATATTCACTAAAGTTTCTGCTATATACATTGGTATCAAAAATTAGTTCATCAGAATTCGGAAGAAATACTGGATTAAAATCAGCATTATTCAGAGATTTTGGTTTATTCATAATTTTGTATCATACAACAAACTGTATGGTCAAATGCCAAAATGCCCACAAAATAATTTTCGAAATTCAACAATTCACGTTGTAAACGAAAAATCAATGTAAGTTACTTTATTCAAAATTAAGCAATCAAATGAAATTCAAAAGTTCTAAGAAACTTAAATTCTAATTAAAATACAATACAAAGACAAACAATTCCAGAAATTGATAATAAAATCTAACAACAATGAAAAAGTAAACACACACACAAACGCTAAAATAATTTCAATAAAAAATCAATTTTAAACGCACATACAGATGCAAGCACACAAAAATAAGGACACAAGCAGTAGATCGGTCGAAACAAATACTATACAATTTAATTAAATTGACTATAAAAACAGTTCAAATACACACATACATTCTATATAATGTTATTACTAAATAAATAAGTACACACCTATATTATATAGTTTAAATAAATCTACTTTAAAACAGGTCGCCACTGGATCAAATACACACAAACTATATAGTGTTTTTATAAAATATATACAAGTCATACACACATACTTTGTGTTGTAGAAAAAGTGACCGTGTGTGTATGGGTAATAAATAAAGGATATTTCAACAACTTTAAAGAAAATACACGTAATTTTGTAAAGATTTATAAAAATTATGTATTTTAGGATTCAAAATGTGTTTGTTTGTATATGAAAACGTCAATATAAGGCAAATTTTAAGGGGAAAGTCACAAATTAAACATGTAAATTTACACATAGGTCATATGATAAACATTATATATCATTGGAAAAACAAAGAAAATCTCTACATGTCCGCCATGCACTTACATTGCACATGCCATTGTTTATCGCGTGCTTGTATTGTAATTATAGTAAGAAATTAACCAAAATTAATTATATAAAATAGATGATCACTTCAAATATTATTTTTAAAATGTCTCAAACTACGTTCATAATAAATTTATTAAATGGATTAATTTCAAATGATCAAAATAATAGATAATCAAAAGAACTTTTGATTGCTCGTAGAACATGTCGAAAGGATAATTCATGGCCATACGATTCTATATTACCTTATACTCAACTTGAAAAGAACAGAACAGAAAATGCAATAATTCAAGTAGGTTTTCGATATACTATTCGATAATCAAATTAAATGGATCAGAATCGTAATAGGCTTTCTTTATATAAAGAATATGATAATGATCTTCGAATTGGATATTTATGTATAAATATTTGTCGTCGTATCTTATTAAATGTTTAAGTTTTATATAATTACTTTTATTATTATCTAAAACAATAAAGTAATAATTTAAGCCTTTTGCTGCGAATAATGTATTTAATGAAAATATTTCCCACTATAAGATAGTCCTTGTCTTTATTATTACTACTAATACTATTACTACTATTACTATTACTACTATTACTATTATTTTTAATATTACTACTACTAATATTACTATTATTAATGTTATTATTAAAGACATTAAAAATATGTCTTCAAAACACTAAAATAAAGAAGTCATTTAAAATGAAAACAATAAAGACATGTTCTAAAAATTCACAAATAAAAAATATTTGAACTTCAGCCGATCTATTGAGTGCGACTTGAGATTGTTTATTAAACACACATTTATTTGTGTGTGTGTGTGTGTGTTTATAGAGTAAATTTATCGGGTGAATTTAACGATTACATCCTTTCACATGCTACTGATTGGACCTTCAGTCTGGGTCTACAGAAGTGTGCTGTGTGTGAGTAAATTTTTGTTGTTTTAGTTTTTTTGACAATTTTGATCAAGATAAAATTGAATCTTTCTGGATTTATTCGAATTATCTTTGTATGATTTCATTCAAATTTATTAACTTGTTTTGAAATTAGGAATTATCGTTATGCTATTCGAAAATAAAAACTATTTGCATATTTTTGAATTTTATTTTGATGATGAATTGTTGAATCTCGAAATTTGTTTTGTGGGAATTTTAGCATTTGCCAATGCAGTTTATTATGTTCTTCCGAAATCTGATAACGATTCAAATATATCTTCGAAAAGAATGCACATTTCAAATATCCTCTTTTGTTACAAAAAAGTTATGTACGACAGTTGTTAAAGATTTTGGACTTCAAAAGAGATGAACCAATTTTGATACCAATGCATATAGTAGAAACTTTAGTCAATAGAGAGAAAATAAAATCGATGAAGTGTGAACATGGCTCTTCTTGGATCAATGTATGAGCTCCAGCGTCTTAACTTAAGAAGTCGGTGGACACATCTTTCACAGAGCAATAAGTAGATCATTAAAAAATTAGGCAGACAATCAGGAATTTTAATATCGACATCCATAGTATACTCATATGGAATGTTTTCAATATTCTCACATTCAGTAAGCACATCATTCATACACCCAAAAAAGTCATCATACAGTAGATTTTGGCTAAGAGCCCAACTTAGTTTTATCGAAATACAAGAGTTAAGTATCTTCAGAACTTGCGACATAATGTTTGTTAACAAATGTTAACCCATCCATATTCTTACCTCATAGAAATTAAACATGTCCATGTCCTGAAAAATTTCGATAGGTTCCGTTAATATCATAAGCGCAGAGACTGGAATACCATAGAAATTAAGAGACTCAAGACCATTATATGAAATGGACTTTACACAGAATTACTGAAAATAATCCACAAGAAGGAATAGGTCTAATTTCAAGTAGACTAATATGTAATCCAACAATGCTTTGCAATTTTGCTGAGTTCAAATTTGTTAGGCAGTAGCAAATTCATCATTATATACATATCCCAGGTAGGGCGCAATTCATTAGTCGATTCAAGAACCTCTTGGATCTAACCATTGCGCAATCAAAATCAAAAAAGGTTTGAGTCTTAACAGCTTTTGCAAGTTATGAATGTTGTCAATAAAATGAACAGGTAATTTGGAAATATACGCGATGAGAGAGATATAATTTTCAGTATTCGTCAACTCTCACTCGACCACTAACATTTCCAGACTCTCATATCACATATTTTGTCAAATCTCATTCAAATTCCCCAACTTCCGTATTACAGATATATCCAAATTTTTTTTTTATTAAATGTGCTATTAAATTTATAAACTTTAAAAAAATGTATTTTATTTTAACTACTTTATTCAATCAAATTAAAATTATAGAAATTCAAAAACATGTTTTCTCAGTTAAAAACATATTCAATTTTGACTGAAAAAATTCGTTTTACACATGACGCATGGCGGAATAATTAAATTATTTACGACAATTACGTATGTCTAGAACAATAATTAAATAAATTTAGAATTAATCAGAAATTTATTCAGTCAACAAAATTATAAAATAGTCAATAGACTCTCGTTAAAAGGTCGTTAATTTTTGTAATGAATGATTAATAAAATCGAAATTTTTCTAATTAATAATAATAAAATTTCATATAATATATATAAATAGCTGAATATTTTGATTTGTATATATATATATATATATATATATATATATATATATATATATATATATATATATATATATATATATATATATATATATATATATATATATATAAATTTAATAAAAATTTAAAACTTTAAAAAATGTTATTAAAAAATTATATATTCAACATTTGTATTTCACTATTTATTTCAATTTCAGTTAATATATCAATTATGAAAAATAAATCTCACGAAATATTATTTTACTGGATTTTCACTTTTATTCTTTATTAGGTTTATCGCTCTTTAAAATGATATTTTTTAAAAATATATTATTAGTGATTACTACATTAAGAAATAATAAATTAAAGACTACCAGAAGAACTCTAAAGTTTTCTTTATTTAGGACGTTCCATAAAGTGCAAACATTCTTCACTTCTATATCCAGATATTAAAAATTCAGCTTTATCTTAATAGTTTATCCAAATATATAAGCCTGTGAGATAACATAGTATTATTGTTGAGGAATTGATAAATTTTCTACGACAAAACTATTACAAGGACTTTAACATATTTAAGGGAATCAAATTTCTTTAGGACTATCAATCATTGTTTATATTTAACACAAATTTACGGAATTTTCTTTTATTTTATGTTATTATTTATACGTTTTTATCTTTTTAACCTTTTATCTATTTTTTTATTTTTTAATTTTTTTGTTTTTATTTAGTTTTACGATATCATAAAAATATGTCATAACATATGTCATATCATAAAAAATAATTTAATAATTTAATAATTTTTGTAGATTTTCAAATTGACAACCAACGTTAGTGACGGCCAATGGCACAGTTTAATCATTATTAGAAATTATCGGACGCTTTCATTGAATTTGGATGGAAAAATATTGCAACATGGTAAGAAGCAAATAAAATTCTATTATAATTTTTTATTGAAAAGAAAATCTTTTCTTTGGACTGGAATTTATCTTAAAGAATTGAATTTATTTTATGTTTATTAATATTGAATGTATTTTACTTAAAGAAATTCATCAAAGAAAAATTTTTTCATCATTTTCGGATCAATGAATCTGAAAGAAACTTAACATGTTTTTCGTTATTTTTCAAATCAAGAAATTTTATATAAATTATTAAGAATTTTATTTAAAATTTATAATTATTTTTAATCTTTTAATTTCTTTTCCTTGAAAAAGAATAAAATTTTATCAATTAATCGTTATGCATTATTATTATTTATTATTATAAAATTTAGTTTATTTGAGTATATTTTAAAAATAAAATTTTTCAGAATAAATTCTAATTTTAAAACAATATATATTAAATAGAGAGTTTGAAGACTATAAATCAGTAATATATCGATGTTTGTTGATACTCACAAATTTTCGGCACTGCCTTTTTCCAGTGAATTTCATTTGAAAAAGGCAGTGCCGAAAATTCGTGAGTATCAACAAACATCGATATATTACTGATTTATAGTCTTCAAACTCTCTTTTTAATTCAATGGATAAAATAATCAGTGGTGAAATTAGAAGAAATAAAATATTAATAAGAAATATATATATTAATAAATTTAATTCAATTAAAACATGAAAGGAAATAAATTTTATAATATTGAAATATTATAATCTGAACTGGAAAATAATAAAACGAAATTAATCTAAAAAATGTCTTCAGACCTATTGAAAAGGACTTTAACTTTAAACTTCAGTAGATTTTTGGTTTTTGAAATTATTTATAATTTTACAGAATATTATTCTTTAACTTTAAATTTTTCGTTTTGCAATATTAATATTTTATTCTTTACTTTCTTACATTACATTCTTCACACGATACAATTATTTCATACAATTTCATTTGTTTTCAGGCTATTGATAAATATTTTTATTTATTTGTCATTTATTTTCGGCAAGGCATTTTATTTATTTCTAATCTTTACTGAAATAAAGATTAAAGAAAATTGAAAGCTTCTTTTATTTCTTAGAAAATGCTTGTTTAAATTTTTGAATTGCTTCATTTAAAAAAAATCATAAAAATGCAAACTTAACATATATTTATTTCATTTTAATAAATTGTATTTTGAGAGATGACAAAACATATTTATTATTTTTATACGAAACGCAACGAAAAAAAACATTTAGGCAGCATAGAGTAAAATCTCGATTTATGAATAGTTTCATGATAAGTTATATGATAAGTATATTTTGTCATGGCCAGATGGATGTTTTTATCATATTCTTGTTCTTTTATATTAAAAATATTAGACTTTATAAAATATTAGGTTTATTATAGGGATATTTCAAGTGTAATAAAAGATGACTGATCTTTTTATTTTATATTAATTGTAGGTGTTAAGAAGGCATAATTGAATAAATTATTATTTTGATTTTATATTTAGTCATAAATCATAATGTATGAAGAACTGAATGGAACTTCTTAAACGTAAGTAAATTTTGACAGGCCAATATGAAATTAGTCAAACATTAAACATTTAATGACATAGTGCTTCAATCACAATTTCTTTTAGCATAACTATTATAAAAGTATAAAGAATAGTGACTTGGATACATTTTTTTTAAATAACGCTTTTCCTAACCCCAGAAATAAACTCCTTCAATATTGAAAGGAAAACAGAAATTATTACTTTAATCCAGATTGACTGCATTGATCAATTCCAAAATCAACATCAAAGCAGACCTATCTAACTGCTTCACCAACGAAAATGAAACACAAAAAATTGTTCGAATTTGCAAAACTGATCATTATATTATTGGGAATAAAGTCTTTTTAAACAATTTTCACTCACATAATAATTAAACTTCTCAAAAACAAACTGATTGAGATCATTGATCAAATTGATGAGATACTAAAACATAATAACTCATTTAGAAAACTATGCAATATTGAAACTAACAAAATTAAATAAACAGACATCAAACATTCGAATTTTGCCTAAAAACATCCAATTTAATAAAAACATCTAAAATTTAATATCCATCTATTTCTCTAGACAATTTAAATCAAGGTTAAAATATTTACAACCAAATACCATAAATACAATTTCAAACAAGAATAATTCAACATTATTAAATCACTCAATACAATAATGGCAAAACACAAAAAAATTGAAAAAAACAACTAATTAAAATAGAAAAAGTTTAACAACCGTGATTTATTGAGGAAAATTAAGCAATTAAGACCAATCGGACATCATTTATACTATTATTCGACAGATTCACAATTATCATCAGATATTAATATTCTTACAAAATATCATTTTACATCCATATTATTTACACATGTCTTACATGTAACAATTCAAAAACGATAATACAAACACAAACATATCATTCTTTGCATACAGAATACTCTTTAATCAGCCATTGTGCAAACTAAAATTTATCAATTCTCTTTTTTTATGTATTTATGTATGTGACATTGCACCCATGACATTTGAATTCATAACCATATGTTTATATTATAACCAATTTTTAAAATATTATATATATAAATACAATTTTAACATTTTAAAGATTTTTTTATGAAAAACACAAATTACTGCTATTATAGTTTTAATCCCATGATCAACCTACTCATTTTGTTTCAGAAATAAAAAATATATATATAAGAGAAAAAAATTTTTAAAGTGTTTTTAAATATTTTACACTTTTCTCAAAACCTGATACTAAGGCATCCCAATTCCAATGGTTAATCAACCATTTGAAAATATCTTCAACATGATTATATATTTTATTAGCAAATGTCATAAATTTTGAAAATTTTAGTCGTAACTTCAATTCCTTTTTGATAGTAAATTGGCCATCTTCTACCTTATCGAAAAATTACTTTACTCGAAAAACTTTGATTTAAATCTATTTTTATTTTTATGTAGTTTATTCTTGAAATTACATGGTTTTCTTGTAAACTATTTAGTTAAATAATTATAGTAAGGCCTAAAATTTGAGACATTTCTACACTATTTAATCGTTTTACAGCCTCAAAATAATTTCAATAAAAACTTAAAACAGAGTTTCAAATTTATTATATTTATTATTATTATTATTATTATTATTATTATTATTATTATTATTATTATTATTATTATTATTATTATTATTATTATTATTATTATTATTATTATTATTATTATTATTATTATTATTATTATTATTATTATTATTATTATTATTATTATTATTATTATTATTATTATTATTATTATTATTATTATTATTATTATTATTATTATTATTATTATTATTAGGATCATGGATTAAATTCACATAATATCAAATGATGCAACACAATTTCCTTTCCCATTAACAGAGATTATGTAGAATTAGCAAAGCTTTCAAATATGGATTATAAAGGGAAAATAACAACCGAAGTAGACATTTGATCTAATTTATAAATTCTCACATTCTACTGTAAATAATTTTCTAGCTTGTAGCAAACTGAAATTTATAAATTATTCAAGAAATTCAAAATGCGTAACATTTTTTTCTAAAAATTGAAATCAATTTACAAATCAGTTCATTTTAAATTTGTGGGGGAAAGATTTTATGCAAATTTCTACTTAAAAAGTTTATTTTTCCCTAATTTTTCGTATTTTTGTTCTGTTGAAACTCTAAAATCCAAAAGTGCAAAAAAATTTATATTTGTTTCAATAAATTGTTTACGACTAGAATTATATTTAAACTATGAAATTATTTTTTCTTGTTTTAATTTCATTATATAACGAGATGATTATAATTGGAAAAAATATATGCTGACGAATTTCGGTTGTTTGAATTATATTTCGTGATTTATATTTGTATATTGGCGGAAATGTACGTGGTCCTTCAGTCGTGATCAATGGTAATAATTAATTTTCATATAAATTTAGAATATTATGAAGAAAATGAGTAAAATTTAAAAAGATAATTATAAAAATAAATAATTTATTTTAATTCAAAGTTCCATAAAGTACAATCAAAATGTATTTAATATTTACTTTTGACGTTACTTAATGCCTTTTAAAAAATTTTTTTTGTAAACTATCAATTTTTAAAATCTTCGTTGCAACCTATATATTAATATTTTATTTATTTAACAGGAGTTTTCAAAACATTTTTTTCAAGTGTTAATATTAAAAATTAGCAGTTATGAAAATATATTTCACTATTTTATGCTTTCAAATTTCTTTTACATTTCATTTAAATTTGCTTCAATATTTTATTTAAGTAAAATTTCTACTAAATAACGGACGTAGGTTAATGGAAGGCTCGATGTGCAAGTTACAAAAATAAATATGATTATTTTAGTTATAAAGAATAGCGGAAGAAATAAGCGTATACAGATTTTATAAAAAAAATTGTAATTATTTTTCTTAACTTTTTTTTTGTATTTTAAACATTTTAAACATTTTAAACTTTCTCGTTGATATGAAAGATTATTTACAAAAAAGATTTGATTAAAAATACATATAATTGAAAATAAAATGAATTAAAAACAATTATAATACAAACATAATATTGCTGTCAAAGTAAGAAAATATTTAAAACATGACATTACAAATTAAAAGTTAATTTTTTTAATCATTTTAGTAATATATTTTAGTTATTATTGATTTAAAGAATAATTATAATTAATTTAAATTAAAATGAAGATTCTTATTTTGAAGAACCTTATTTTCTCAATTTCTTATTTGTAAATTAAATATTTTTGTATGTCTGATAAAAGACTTATAAAAGTACTACCTAAAATTTATGTTAACTAGAAAATAAAGTGTAAAATTTAATAGGGATAAATGAAATAGTAAAATAAATCAATTAATAAATTAAACTAATAAATAAACAAATGATTAAATAAACAGGTAAATAAGTAAGTAAATAAATAAGTAAATATATAAATAAATATAGTTAAAAAAAAGGAAAAAGACATAAATAAAAAATGTCACAAAATATATTTATCTAATTTAGTATAAGTTTCAAAATATTTTCTATAGAAGCATGAATCAGTTCACAAAGTCCATTATAAAATTAGAGCCATCTGTAAGCCACCGGTTTTGATGAAGATCAAACAATTTGGCCAAAATGAATTTGCACTAAATTATTGTTTCTTTTTTTCGCTATTTGATTCCTAAAATTGAAAGAAAATTCTGTTTCCATTAGGTAAACAATTTTTTATAAACAAATTTGGCTGGAATTAATTTGTCATAGAGGATTTAATGGTAATTTTTCCTTTCCTTAGAGAAACAATAACATATCTTTTATAGTCATTCCAGAAAATGAAATGTTAATTAATCAATTACCGTCGAGAAATTTACGTCAAATTTTGAAGTCAAAATAGCCACTTCGACTTATACGCGGGTCAAAAACGTACAAATTAATTTTTAATGAAATCATTAAACTATTTTTTTATTTTTGTTAGTTCGACTTATATGCGGGTTTCAAATTTAGGACTTAAAAACCTCTTAAAATTTACTCAACTTATACGCGAGTATATACGGTAAATTTAAATCAAATAATTAATTTTATTGACTGTTATTGTCTTTTATTGCAACTAGATAAAGATTTTCCATTTGATTGTGTTATTTATTTATAATTACAGTTAAAAGTTTTATTAACTTCTCATTAAATTTCATATTAATACTCAAGAAATTAATTTTAATAAATTTTAAAAATATATTTGTAATAATTGTATGGTTTAACAATTAAGACAATTGAATTTATAATGGGATTGAATTCAATTGAAATGGATTAGTAGGAATCGTCATCCATGTTGGGGTTTGATATCCATCCCACTTGACATAGTATTACTTATCCTTGCCTTGCCTTTTAATTTTCAATATTTTCTAGATTTTGAACAGTGTAAGTGGTGGGATAACTTGTAATTTTTGATCATAACATTTCCCTTGTACAGCATTATTATCATAGTCTTTGATGATATACATAACCGGATACTGTTTCACATTAGGCTATAGCAACGTTGTAAGGATATTCAAATCTGGAGCTAAATTATAACTTATCAACAGATCTGAAACCACTAACAAATGTATTACAAATGAGAAACTTATTCCTAAGACAAATGAGACAAATAAATTATATATCACAGTTCAATTGCACAATTAATAATGCCGATTGAACACACTACGAAGAAACAATCATAAGCCCACCTGAATTCAGCAAACTCATCAAAACCGAGTAGATAAAAACAAACGAGTAGAAACACTAAACCAGTGGTTTTCAACCCGTGTTCCGCAATTACGCTTCTAGTGTTCCGCGAAAAAATGACATTTTATCTTTAAATTTGCATTTAAGATACATACCATCAAAACCCTCTTTTTTGTCAGTGTTCTGCGTAAAAAAAGTATGTGAATTGTTTTCCGCGCTGCACTAAACCTATCAAGAAGATAGTCTAAAGTTAGAGAAAATCAATGAATTCTCTTACGATATTAGAAACAAAAATTCAGCAAAATATGTATATATAAGGAAGATATTTATGCAAGATACATATGTATAGCGAAAGTGTATAATATCAACCTACAAGGAAACAGAGCCATGCATGAAATAATTCACAACATATTTATTTAGAAAATTATGTAAAAAAAAATCAAAATCTTCGTCAACATGCAAAAGCTGACAAATTAACTAAAATTAAAATTTTCAAATATCCAAAGATTTGGAATGATTAACATTGATACCCCATCAACAGTTACAAATACCTACTAACCATCATCAATAAGAAAGCAAACTGGTTTGAAGCCGTCTCTTTTAAAGAAATTCCATCCAGAAATATATGTAACAACTTAGAATTCAATTTGATAGTTCGCTATGGTCATCTCAAAAACATAATTACGGACCAGATAAGATAATTTAAATTGCAATTATTCGACATATTATACAAAATATAAATAGCATATAACTAAGCAGAATAAATATTCAATGTCATATAGGAAAATCGAAAGACTTACAGTAAAGTAAAGAATGTATACGAACATAAGCACGAAACAGAAATTGACTCCAAAACTATCAATAATCTTAATAGGACTTTAAAATGCTTTGAATTCATCTGTTTAAATAAGTCATACATTTTTATTTTAGCAGAGAAATAAATCTACAATGACTGAAAGCAGACAATGAAAATAATGAAGAACAACAAAGTAAAATCTCAAAAAGAATCTTAAAGGGGAAATGAAAGAACAAAGAAACCGCTAAAAGGTTTTACCCATCGACTAAGTATTAGCTAGAAAAATATCCACAAACGGGTTTGGACAACAAAACAAAGGCTCGTACAAAATACTAGAAATAAACAAAAAATGTTGGCACCATCATGAAAAACAATATCAAACTAAAATTAACAAAGACGTTCTATTCCAATAAACAACCATCATACAACTCTCACATAACCAAATCCAAGCAAAGCCAAAACATGTATCATTTAACAACAGATAAACAGTAGAAAAATGCAAAAGTTTACCACATACGAAAAACTGTAAAGCGATTTCATCAAATAAAACAAAAATGCAATTAAAAACAACAAACAAAAAGTAAGTTATATAATTTTTATCTTTTTATTATTTTGTTATAGAACACAACATATTAGAAAAGAAAACACGCAAAACAAATACACAATAAACTAGAAATAAACTTGTTCATAATTTTATTATATAATTTTATGTTCTATTTGTCGAATTTAAAGAGTGTAAATATTTTAACATCCCTTTTATAAATGGAAAGTTATATGGTACTATGATTGTTGCCATTTTTGATTATTGTTTTTTATTATTATTCAAAATTAATTATTTAATATAAATGTTAATATATTCGCAATATTAACTAGTAAAACTACTTACTATAGATATCAGAAATAAATAAAAATAGATGAAAAAAAAAATAATTAAATTTGAAATTAAAAATAGTTGGAAATCTTTGCTAACGGTTCGGAAATATTGCCATCTCAACAAATGTTGATAATTGACAATAATTTATTGTAAAATAATAAAAAGTTGTAATAGAAATTGTTAATTTTTTAACATCACATTTTTTAATAATCACAATAATTACAAAACTCAAAAATATTTGCCAACATAATTGAAATTTCAACGAAATTTGTCATGGCTGATACAGTGCAAATCACAAAAAACTATATTATAAAAGCAAATTTAGAATAATGAAGGGTCTCAAAACACTTCCTGGAATTTATTTTAACATAATTTTAGGCATCTAGGCCTCAGTTGAAAATATAAAACAATTATATTGAAGTTTTATATAACCTCTTTCTCCCTAGTGAAATAAAATTTGGTGAAACCAAATTTTGGTACCTAAGGCTTTAAGTCATAACATTTGTTCAGAGATTTTTGCGATAATTTTAATGAATTAATTTTGTTCAGAAATTATATATAATTTGTTATGGGGATATTGCCCGGAGGATATTGTCTTAGAATTCTGAAAAATTGTGATAATTTCCAAAATCATTTAAAACATAAAAAATAAAGATATGAGATCTTTGAAATTCTTTAAGGAATTAATTATGAATCATTACCCAATTCTTACAGCAAGCCCCATTTGGGGATCGGTTCATTATGCATTTTTTCTAGTATTTTGCCAGCAACGCTACTTTGACAAATGTCATATATTTTGAGGTTAAATGTCATTTAGAAAGTGTACTCCAACGTGTATGTATTAATTTTCTTTCATCTTTTGAATAATTGAGTCAAATAATGACTTGTTTAAATAAAATTTAAAATTTTTTTAGAAAATTGATTTAGGTTTATCATACTTGCAAATTACGCATTTTTTTGTAAATTATATTAGTCTTGCTAATATTAATAGCTAATGATGGCGATCATTTCTCAAATTTATTGATTAAGATTCTTTCTAAGTTCGGCCATTTCTCAAAATCTCTCGCTCCTTTATCATTAAATGCAAATAAATATGGCATTTGCGAAAAACTACAGATTTATAAACCTTATAAATTTTCAACAATTAAAACAAGAAAACTAAGTCTTTAACTTCTATTATATATTTGTCATGTATATTTATAAAATATAATTACTTACTATGTTTTATTATATATTTATAGTTTTGGGAAATGGATTAAAATAGGATATTTAACTTTTAAACAGTATACATGGGACCCAATATATCTGTGATACGTTTTGATATAGAAAAATAAAATTAGAAACAATAACGCATTTACACATACTGTTTAGTAAAACACCAAATAATAGATTACTAATGGTAAAAATAAATTTATACTTCTATCTTATTAAAGATGACTACTAATCCTTTCTTTTAATTTGCACTTATTTTTTACAATTAATACAATTAATATGTAAGAATGTCTTTAATTTTCTCCTCTGATTTCATTTCAATTGACATTATATTTATTTGAAATTTGTTGACTATCAATCAGTTTTTTTTATATTCACGAATTTTCGGCACAACCTTTTTCAAGTCATATATAATCTTAGATTGATTTCTTTAATAAATAAATGATGATAAAAATAGAACATTTAAGAAGAATGGGTTAAATTAAGGAAATTAAATATTCCAAAATTGATTTTAAAAATGCCTTAAATTCTTTTACCAGAGAAAAATCAGAAATTCAGTTAAAGGCAAATAAAATAGTACCATACAACAATGATCTGCCTGTGAGGTTAAAACAAATGGAAATTGCTTTCAAATTGTCTAAAATAAAATCAGAAAATGATACTCAAATTAACCAAAATAAACCAAAAATCAGAAAATTAAAGAAGACATATGAGAACCCAAAACCAGTCAGATATACGAAAAAACTTCTCAAACACATAAATATCTATGCTTTTATCACAAACAATTGGATTAGAAAGGTAAAGAAAATAACAGGCTTGTGAATGTGAAAAGATATATGATTACAAGTTGCAGTGAATTCAGTGATTGGATCCTCTGTAATCATGTGAGCCTATAAACCAACCGTTCTCTGGGTTGAAGTCAGACACAGTCAGTGTCAACAAATCTTTTTTTGAATATTATGGAGATAAGGAAATATTAATTAAAGTTTTATGTTTTCAATAGCAAACATGATACAGAATACAAAAACTCTTTTTAAATAGATATCATTGATGGTACAGTACAATTCGAAGTAAATATTTTACAAATTAGGATAACACTAAGGATAACACTATTCAAATAGAAGATACATACAAAACAGTGATGACTTCATTTTGTTTTTTTTCTATACAACACAATCTCTTTCGGATTACGAAACGCATTCCAAACTTTCTAAAGGCACATTACAATATCTCCAGAGATGCACAAGCATTTTGTGCTGCGTATGAATATGATGTGCTAATATTTTCTGACAGGATAGAAATCATAAATCCTACATGAGAAAGTTCAAATAAGAATATATGCTGTCTGTAATAAAATCAGCATAAGCAAATTTGAGTCAGGAAGGAATATTCAATGTCTTGAACTTGAATTGGAAAAGTATGGTGTTAACGAATCAAAAGAAAGAATATCACTAAGAAATATTTGAGTATTAACAAGTTTTAAAAGATATGCTGGATACTTGTTAGTCGTTGATTTCACATCTTTCTGGAATCATGGTTTCATTACACGACTTGACAGTAAAGGTAAGCTTGGGAAAATGTTTTTAATGGTACATCTAAATGAGCTAAAACATTTCTATCTATTACAGTTTCAACTGAATATAATGTTTCACCTCTATTGTTAACATTACCTACAGATATGTCTACAGCAACAGTTGGAGCAGGTGTAAATAAGACATATGTAAAAGTTATCTGGTCTCAATATAGTTTTCTCTTAAAAAATGTCAAATCTGACAGGGAATTGCTAGCAATATATCTGGCAATTAAAACACTTCCAACACTATCTGTGTCCTAAAATATAAATTCAATTATTATTGTATGTTGCCTGTATGTTGAAATGCTTACTTCTGCATTAATTATTTTTATAGAAACACCTTAAACAACATATGATTTGATTTGTTTAAATAATATTATAATTAAATAATAAAACTTTGTATTCAAAATCTTGATTTTAAATGGATTCGATTAATACCAGAAGTAATGTGGCTAACATGGCGACACTGATAGTAAATTTTATGAAGCCACCAGGAACATATGATATGGATGGAGATGCAGAAGATTTTATTATTTAAATGTGAAGATTTTTGACATGACAAATATTGCTGATTATTACAAAAGCAAATTCTTCAAAGCATTTCTCACAATCAATGCCACCAGAAAATATAATTTGACAAATAAAAATCTTTACTATACAAAGAGATTAAGGAAAGCATTTTCCAAAACTAGAAGCCTTATTGATGATCTCAATGAAGCACTCAATCATAGTCAGGAAAATGACAATGCTGAAGAATTTTGTTCGGAAATCGAAAAATATTTTAAAACATAAACTGGATGAAGACGAATTCAAGAAATTTTTAATGTTTATTTAATTAACAATACAAAAAGTATGGGTGAGTAAAAACAGGACGAATTGTTAAGAAATCTAAATGAAACTTCACTTACTTAATTGTGGGATCTAAAGACGGTATCCTAGAATTACCCTTTCAAAATCATTCAAATTTCAGGAATTCCTAAAGCTGAACAATCTCTTACACCTTATATATATATATATATATATATATATATATATATATATATATATATATATATATATATATATATATATATATATATATATATATATATATATAAATGTTTGATCAAAATTACTATCTGATATTTGATCTTATAACCGCCATTGACAAAAATGCAAACAGTCAAAGATAACTAATTATACGAAAACCATATTTGGAAAGATTTCAAACCCGGGATAATTCAACATTATTCACATTGATTAAATCTAAAAAAATCACGTTTTCTAATAAAAAATTAAATAGTCCAGTATATTTATATAGTCTTTTAATGTATGAATGGATATATAAATGATTGTAAAGATCGTATGTATCTAATGAACAAACGAAACATTAATGGGGAAAATGTGTAATAATTACAAAGAACTAAAGCTTGGAAAAGAAATAGGGGAAAATCAATTAAACAATATAATTAAAATAAGCGAAAAATTTACACCAATTACATATTGAAGTCAAAAATTGGAAAAAATGTAAAATAAAATCAAATATGTAAACAAAATTTCTTCTAAAATATAATATTGTATTTATTTAAAAATTGATTATGAATCAGTAAAGATATAAAAACACATCGATATCTTTACTGATTGATAGTCGATACAATGTCAATTGAGAAGAAATCAGAGGTGAAAATGGAAAAAAGTATAATAATTATTTGTTTATTCGGTTTCACCGGTGAATGTTGTATATCAAGGTTAATGTTAAATCGCATAAATAAATGTTAATTTTGCTGTAAAAATAGTCTTATAGTTAAGGTAATAAAAAGTTTGATGGATAAGTAAAAGTAAACAGTATTTACTACATATTATTTAATAGAACATTCGTAGAAATTGGATAAAATAGTTGGGAGTATTAAAATTGAGTATGTAATTTAGAAAAGATGTTGGAAAAAATGAAGAAATTAATATTCTATGTGAATTTGGCGTCAATCAAAGTGGAAAGTCAGTGTAGCGAATCAGCAGTCGAGTGAACGAGAATCTAAATTTTATCAAATAGGATTATTCTTCACGAAGTATTGTAATAAGTACTGAAAACTGATAAATTGTCTAGTCAATCAGTGTGGTTGTAATCAGTAAAATTCAGACTAAATCGTAATTATACTGATCAATAATGATATTTATTGTTTCAAACTTTTTGTTGTTGTTTACCAAAGCTCGTTTGACATAGATCGGTAGTTGTCAATTTGTTATTCCACCGACAACCTCAACATATAGTTTTTTTATTATGCTTCACTATAAAATAGTACATATTTTATCCATTTTATCCAAATATTTATTTTAAAATTTTTATATTGTGCCTAATATTTAAAATAATGTTTGAATAGTAAATTAACATTTCCATTAAAAATTATGCCTAAATTTAAGACTTAAATTAAAACATAAATTTAAAAATATGAAAACAATATTAATGATTAATATTATTAACAGTATAATATTTATTATTATCATTAAGACTGAATAAGATTTAACCATGAATTAAGAGTAAAATAAAATCAGATATAATTTTATTATTTAGCGAGATATATTAATTAATTTAACTACAATAATAAATAATAATTGATTTGAATTTTTCCTAATTTTCATGATTAATATATCTTAAATTTGGTTCTAAATTTACTTGTAATTTAATTCCATATTCAGTATAAGATTAAAAATTAAATACAAAAGATAGTTAAGTTTTCCATACTAAAATCTGAATAAATTTATATAATAGATTTTTTTAAACATGTCAAATTGAAGAAAAACTAACCTAAAAGAAGGATTCAACCGGAGAGAAAAAAATAAAGAAAAAGAAAGACTTGTTAAATTTCGTATTGAAGTAAACAGAACTTATTTTAGGTTGAAATATTTCATTTAATAAACACTTCGAAAATTATTATTATTATTATTATTATTATTATTATTATTATTATTATTATTATTATTATTATTATTATTATTATTATTATTATTATTATTATTATTATTGTTATTATTATTATTATTATTATTATTATTATTATTATTATTATTATTATTATTATTATTATTATTATTATAATTATTATTATTATTATTATTATTATTATTATTATTATTATTATTATTATTATTATTATTATTATTATTATTATTATTATTATTATTATTATTATTATTATTATTATTATTATTATTATTATCATCATTATTAGTATTAGTATTATTATTAGTATTATTATTATTAGTATAATAATTTAATAATTATATTTAAAAATAATTATTTTCAATGATAACGTGGTTACTGAGGAGATAAAATAACTAAAATCTGAAAATTTAATATTTTTTTAGAAGTAAACTATTTTACCAATATGTTTCCGTAAAATAAATATTCAAAAATTATAAGTTGTTTATATATAATTGTAAATATAAAAATAAGTAGTGAATCAATTTTAGAAGTAAATTCTCATTCTAATGAGAAACTCCAAATTGTATGGAAGAGTATAAATATCGGATTTGGTGGTATGAAAATAATTATTATTTCTGTTGTTTTTGTGATTTTTATTATCGACTCACATTTTATTTATTCATGCACCTTTTACTTCACCTAACTGTTTATTAACAAAAGCACCATTTTATATTTAATGATAAACTATTACTATTTAAAAATTTATTAAATACCATAATAAAATATATTTGCATTGTTTATTATAAAAGTGGATTATTCAAATTATTGCATAAACAGTTTGAAAATATATATTTAATTAAAAATGAATAGTCAATCTTAATTTGTTTTAATTTACTTACTTTTATAGTTCATTAATTTTTGATTGAAGAAATGCAATTAGAAATATGGCATTGATGAAATATGAAAATTACAAAGAATTTGCTCATTAATGAAAAAAACATATGAAGAACATAGATAGGAAAACAACTGTTAATACTTATTAAAAAACATTTTTAACTGATTTATCAATGCCATTATGTGGATTAGGGTTTCTTAATATAGAAAATGCACCTCACTGGGGGGGGGTCAATTGAAAATGACATTTTGATAACACTTCACATTGACTAAAATAATATCCGAGATAAAACGCTTTTCCTACAAATTGCACATTTATGACAATATCAAATATTACAATTTGCTAACAGAATTAAGTTCAATTCAAAGTTTTTTATACAAAATATAATATTTAGTATATATTATATAAAGACAAAGTAAATGCGAAGTGTTTCACTATTTTTTTAAATTTAAATTTATATATATATATATATATATATATATATATATATATATATATATATATATATAATAAAAAACGCCTACAAATACTTATAATATCCATTCACAGTCATTTACCTCCCACTGTCCTCACATGAGTACACTTGTTAAAGGCGTGATTTCATGTTTTTCTATAATGATTATCATGGAAGTAGTGAGCCATTTCAACAATAGATGGCAGTAGTAGTCTACAAAATTCAATATGGCGGTAACGCATTGATAACCGTAATTAATGACATTTTGTTTTTCAGCGTTTTCTTTTGGGTGTTAATGGGTTAAACAAAGTTCATTCAATGAATACAATATCTCAATCAAATACATTTATCATATGAATTTCAATATATCTTCAATAAGTTTTCTACTGTAGGTCAATTTTCATTTATTTAACACTAATTTATTGACCTCGTCTTTAACACTGACAAAATTACTTGAAAATGGCAAAAAAAAAGTATTGACCTATAATCCTATAGTTGAGAAGTGAATGTAATTAAGAATGCCCAATTCAAATGTGCTGAAAGGAATAGCAGTTTGATAAAATAAATATAATTGTTGGTTCAGTTTTTTCTTTTATTTTCTGACGACCTAAAAATATTTTAAATATTTATTTAGAAATTATTGAAAGTATCAGTGAAAGTTATTAAGATTTTCAGTAATAAATCTGTGACGCAGTCTAGTTAATGTTTTCATTTTTATAATGTTTTATATGTAATGAATTTAATGCCACATACATTAAAGAGATTTCTCGTCACCTCTGTACATGAGTTTGATGACCTGTCCAATTGAGTAACTTAAATAAATATGAAAAACATGCGGGTTTTCAAAAACATTTGGGAACGTATCACTTAAAGTTTGGATTAGAAATTCATTTAACTCTAAAATAAATAAATAAAATACAATATCAGAGTGAATTTTGAGAGGTTTAATATTTCTTTGTTGGTATATTAAAATTTTTATTGGATTTCGCAGATAAAATTATGAAATTATTAATGAATAATTAATAGGAATATTTATGTTGAATGTGTTTATAGATTGATGTCGAAATATATTGCAAAACTTTATTTTAAAAAATGGGATTATTTTATTTAAATTTTATTGTTATTTAATAGTTTTTTTAAATAATTAAATAATTATCAAATATTTATTGTTTCACTTTTATTAGTTTAGAAGTATTCACTTAAAATAATTGCAGTATTGTAAAAATAAACTTTTTAAGCTAGTCTCACTACTTTCTATTTTTCATTTTTTTACATTCGTTTGTTTTAAGCATATTGCAATATTTTGAAGTCTAGATAGTAATATACTTAGTTAATGTTTCACCAATTAATTCTTATCCTAGCTTTTGAAGGTCTGGGAAAATGTCCGGCAACCACTTGTGATGATGGTGTGCAAAAGATCTGGTAGTAAATTTATATGAGATATGCGTTAATAGGTACCTTTCTATGTCTGCAAAGCTAAATTCAAATGCTTGAAGTTCACTGACTATAGAAATAAAAGATTCGAATAAACTTTCGAAAAACATTTATGCTAAGCGTTAGCAGCTAAGGTGTAATTTTATTTAAATAATAATTTGAACTGAGTCTAGTGAGAGTATCTTTAATCTAATTACATATTATTGCTCATTGGATGTTTTATTATACAAATAAGTGAATGGTGTTTAAACTAATTTATTATCTTTAACTTAACTCTATGAGGAAGCTTTCACCATAATCAAAGACAACCATGGTATAATTACTTTCTGTTTTACATTGTAAGATTTATCAGTTATCAGTCATTTTAAAAAATTAAACTTTGTCATTAAATTAACATACAAAATAAGGTTGGGTCTTAAGAAAAACTAAAAAAAGTATAACAAAGGTTTTGTGAGTAGTATTTATTTAGAGTGGTCAATGCGAGTACTCGGTATTCAAATACTCGGACATTTTAAAAGATATTCAAGTACTCGGATTACTCGAAATTTCGAGAAATATTTCTCAAAAGAACGCGTTATTTTTTTAAATAAAACATTCTCTTTGAATTTCCCTCCAAAATCAAATTTTACAAATTCAAATTTAACAAAAAAATAAAATAAAAATAAATAAAAAAAATAAAAATAAAAAAAATAAAAAATATATATATATATATTTATAAAAATATTATTTTTTAAAAACTTTAACATTTAAAATTTAATTTAATAATTTAAAAATTTAAAAATTTTTTATCAATTATTTAATTTAACACAACAATCAATACATACAATACACAAAAGCTTATTTAAAAACACTCAACACACAAGTATTTACAGCATTCTGCACATTAATTTTCGGATTCAATGATTTTATCAACAACGCCTCACAAATCACACGTTCCCAATAATTATCAAAGTTTTTTAATAAAATTTTAAAATCAGACATACCTATTTTAATCTTACAGCCCTTATTGTGCTCACCAATATGGGTCAAAGACTTCGGTCTACAATGTTCTCGAGCTCGAATACAGAGATGACGGGAAGTCTCTCCAATGTATGTGGCATTACACCCATTACATGTAAACTGATAAACGAGATCGGAACACAATTCAACCGGAGTCTTTGACTTATTAATAAACATATTGCGTACTTTCCATGAAGTTGACACTATCTTATAGTTTAAATTCCCTAACTGTAAATACTTGTGTGTTGAGTGTTTTTAAATAAGCTTTTGTGTATTGTATGTATTGATTGTTGTGTTAAATTAAATAATTGATAAAAAATTTTTAAATTTTTAAATTATTAAATTAAATTTTAAATGTTAAAGTTTTTAAAAAATAATATTTTTATAAAATAAAAAATTTTTATATATAATTAAATTTGTTTAAAATCCTTTAATTAATGAGTAATATATATATTTAATTCATATAAATTTGTATCACTGTAAAATACATTCTCAACAGCAATTTATTGGTTTACTTTATATTTAATTGTAAACGGAAGGTTATTGTTGATTTTTTGTGGCTTCTATTTAAAAATATTTTCGTAAAAAATGTCTTGTCTTCAAAAAGATTAGATGCTTGGAATTATTTTAATAAAATTTCTGAAGATTTCGTTTAATGTAAGAAAGAAAGTTGCTTAGAAGTAATAGGAACGAAAAAAAGTAAACACTAGTGGTATGATTAATCTCCTGAAACTTCATGATATTGAAATAAATCCAAACAGTAAAAAATAATCTGCACAAGAATAAACAAATGTAAGACGTAATAAAGTAAAATCAATACCGAATTTCGTAAAACAAATGTGTTGTTGTCGATAACATGACGTTCAGGAACATGTCTCAGAGCGAAACAATTAACACCAACTTCCACTGGATTGGAAAGAGTTTTTACCACATCAAGTGGCTTTGTAACTAAGCTCAGAGGCAACATGGGCCCAAAGATTTTGGACACACTTGTATTTGAAAGTTTTATTTTATAAACTGCAAAAAAATAATAAATAAATCCTTAATTAAAATTATTTGTATTTTTATTGAAAATTTTTGAGTACTCGATTACTCGAAATCTCGAAATTTGGCTATTCTATGTTTATTGTTCCTTGCGTATAAAAGAGAAACGATCTGCTTCCAATTACCCGTGACTATTTAAATAAACTCTAGATTTGTGTAATAATAAATCTGTCACATGTTGAAAATTCTCAAAAATAATTTAACTTTATAAATAATTTGGGTAATATAAAATAAAATTTAATACATTATTTAATAAAGAGGAATGTTTTAATTAAAATGTTTATAATTTTACAAGAAAAAAGAATAGTTATCGTTTAAAAAATCTTTTTTACTGATTAAAAATTATTTTTATATTTTCAAAATTGAATAATTTTTATCGAAATTTAAGAAATCTTTCGGGATACTTTTGTAAATATTTTTGATGAATTTTTTCAAGCACTTGAAACTCCTTCACTCATCAAAAATTTAAGTATAAGAATGAATTTTATATATATTTATATATATTTTATTATTATTATTATTATTATTATTATTATTATTATTATTATTATTATTATTATTATTATTATTAATTATTAATTATTATGATTATTATTTAATAATTAATAATTTAACTTTTTATTATGCTTAAATTAATAAGTTATTAATTAAAAATAATTTATGCTACGTTTATTATATCTGTATTTCCTATAAATATATTTGTCAATTGGGTATATGAATAAAATAAAATTTCAGGGTGTGGAAATTTATTACTTCGATAACAGACGAGGAAATGAAATTTTAATTATTGAAAAATGTTGCTGATAAAAATCATAAGTAGTGATAAGAATTTATTGGAATTTGTGAGTTAATTACTATTTAATCCTTCAAGTCACAGTGATGAAATATCAATTTAATGAACCCCAAATATGTCTCTCTCACATAGCAAAAAAAGATATAATTATTTCGTTTGTTTATATTGTGTTGTTTTATTTTATTTTTATTTATGACCTTATTGTCGGAGAACACTTAAGAAAGATTGTGCTGAAAATTCGTGATAAATAAATAATATTAATCTATAATCTGAAAACAAATTAAAATAGGAAATTGACCAGTTCAATTTTGTTTCTTTTTAAAGAAATGTGACATAGAAACTATAAATATGAAATTGTTACCAAATCTTTATTAAAAGTATTCAAGTGAAATATAAATACATTTGTAGTATCATTCAATGTTAACAATTTTTTGGTGTAACAATTTTTTCATTTCTCTTAACTCCTTCAGGCACAATATTTTACAACAAACAAAAACCTTAGCGGCACAAAATATTCTAGTTAAAAAAAGTTAAGAAATTATTTATTTAACTTATAAATGAGGCAAAATAATTAAAAAAAAACTTTAAAAAAATGATTGTATCAGAAGCCTCCCACTGAGGCATATTTCATTGAAGGATATTAACCTTCTAGTGTCCAAACTGACGTCTAAGGTAAATCAAACGCTATATAGCTAGACCAAAGCTTTTAAGTGGTTCCTTATATAGTCGTGTGAAGGTAAAATTTATTCATACTACTTTTTATAAGAAAATACATACGGTCCGCCTCAAAGAAGATATTGGGAAATAGAGATTTAATTTAATTTTTATATTATAGAAACTGAGTTAAAGACAATATTATATAATAATTATTTAAATTTTTATTACCATTTAATTGATACGGTTTAGAAATAATAAACTAATATTTTACTGGAATTAATTAATAAAATGGTTTAACCAAATGAAATTGAAAGATAAGTAAAACACGTAACGATTAAATCGCTTTAAATATTCGTCAGTTTCATAATTTGATAACAAAAATTATTATTTCCATTTTAAGTGCATTAATGGACTAAATTATTATCTTAACAACTCTTTGTTAAGATCCAATTGGACGAGCAAACTTTTAAACCTTTCATTTCTTAACACCTTTTTTGTATTGTTTTTTTACAAATAAAATTGCAGTGTTTCAATTTTATGAAATTGTTTAAATGAAGTGATTAAAATTAATTAATATGAGTTGATTTTAAAATAACATGATATTAAACAACATTAAAATGAACATATTTTCAATTTGCTTTTGTAATTTAAACAAAAAAACAATTTTTAAATAAATTTTATCATAATTTGTTTTTCTATTTAAATTTCATATTGTTTTACTGAACTCAATAATGATTATATTTTTATATATTCAGCGATTTACTCAAACGAAACGACTTTATCGTGGCAACAGTTACATATCGGGGCCTCGCTCAAGTACAATGATTATCACTATAATCGCCCTTTCTCCCCGAAAGTCTGGATGATAAAAACTAACTCCGATCAAAAGCAAGGATTAAAACCAAATTTCGTAGGGAAAATTAACAAATTGCGAATAAACAGTGTCGACATTATTGATGATTACATATTACTGAAGAGATTATCCGATCACCAATGGAAAATGCAGGCTCAAGTCAATTCAAACATCATGGGTTCGAAACACGTGGTCTATTCAGTAACCTTTCATACACCCCAGGCTTACTTATTGGTTCACAAGTTACATCTATACGACTCATTCTCATTGGCATTTTATTTGAAAACCAACCAAAAAGATGGAGTACTTCTTCTGATCAGTGGAACCTCAAATGATTTTCTTTTAATGGAGCTGATTCATGGCGGTATTAAGCTGTCTTTCAACATGGGGTCAACTGTTCAAGTTCTAACAGATAACTGCCATGGATCTTGCAGCTTGGCTGATAATAAAGTGGCATTTTCTAGAAATTTCCCGATTAGATTTGAGTAGAAATGTTCTTTCACTGTCTATAGACAAAGTGATGATCGAAGAAGTGACAATTCACAATAGTCATAAAGCAAAAAATTTTAATTTCGACAGACCAGCCTACCTTGGCGGAATGCCTAGATATGAATATCAAAAATGGACAGAATATATATTTTCCAACTATGGATTTCAGGTAATTCTTAAATTTTAATATTCTAAATTTGTTACTTATTTTATAGATTTCATTATGATCCGATAAAACAAATTAAAAATTAATTTTTTAACAAAAGCCTTATTATTTGGGTATTAAAATATTCACAATCATAAAAATTACTTTTAAAATGTATATGAAATTTTATTACTAAATATAAAAATATATGTTGTTTTAATATGTATCTGGCTGTCTTCGTTGCAAACTTTATTTTCAGTATTATCTTTTTTCAATTTGTGTAATAATAAAAGTGACCAAACCTTAAACAAAACGAGAAAAAGATTTAACAAAGGTTTAACAACCTTCTTTTTAGCCTTATATTTTTTGGTTTTCCACTACCACATTAATTTGCATAACCAAGTAAAAGTTTCTATATTTAATCATGAATAATGGCATAGGGTCGCGATTCTTTAAATGACTCTTGAAGTTGTTGATTGATTTCTTTCCTTTTTGTTTTCATCAAAATAGAAAACAAATTACATGGATAAAATTATTAGTTATTTTATAACATAAGTTGAAGAATGACATTAAGCAAGTTATATTCTTATTTATATATAACTTGTAGCTAATTTAATTGGTTTATAATTTTTAAAATAATATTTAAAATAATTTTTAATATTTAATTTACTTTTCATTAATTATCTTTAATTTATTTAAAAAGGGAATTATTAGTATTTTTAATTTAAAAATAAAGAAAATATAATAATAATTTGAGAAATAAAGATTGCCTATTTTTTTCAAATAATATCTTTAGGTAATGTTAGCATTTGTATAACGAAGAAATAATCCTTTTCACTTTTATTTAGCTTCATTTATTTTTCTTCAGTTTAATTAGTTCGGCGTGAGAATTTAATAAATTACTTTCTAAAGATTCAAATTTCAAGTCCTAAAAGTATGAGATTGAATTGCAGTTATTTTTAAAATATTAAAATGTTTTTATTTTTTAAATTTTTATTAAATAATTAATTTTGAAAATCAATTCTTTGTATTCATTTTATTTTTTAAAAAATTATTTTATTATTATTATTAGATTTAATTATAAGTCGTTTAATTCTATGTTAAAGTTAATGGTTTATTTTTCCCTGTTAATAGAAATTGAAAATGCTTATCCTGTTTTATAATTAAAGGAAATTAGTCTCCTAATCATATTCTTTATTTTTTAAAAAGCTCTTCACATTTTTTATTGACTTAGCTGAAGCTGTGTCTTAGCTGCGAGCTTACATCACTATTTTTCTATAATAATATTTACAAATTTTGTCACGTTTTTCAAAAGTAAATTAAGTCAGTTGCTTCCATTAAGGTTTTCTTTGAATTGCAAATTTGAAGAGTTTCATGCTTTTTATTGATGTAATTTTTAATTTTTCTGAGTAATTTCTGATAAATTTAGCATTTACTTTGTGACAATTTTAAAATTTCTATGACTTTATATTTAATAGTTGAAATTATATTAATATATTTAATGTTAAATTTTAAATAACATTATTACGTTTAGCAGTATATTTAATATTTAATACAATAAAAATTGGGTTTTAAAAATTCATATTTAAATTTAAAAATTTAAAAATATTTTAAATTTTAAATTAAAATGAAATAAAAATATGAAAGCGCATTCGACAAGTTATTTGATGTCAGCTGTTTGGAAACAGCAGGTTCTGGCTTGTTATCAATTGATTTTTCTGCTTCTAATTGAATCAGTTCCTCGTGTGAAAGAGGTTCTCTATCAGCATCTAGTAAATCAAGCACATCACCTTCATTCAAATCTTCAGACACAAGATCATTTGCTAGGTTCAATATGGTTTGTCAAATTTCAGGAAGATGATTGACTTCAAGATCATTAGATTTTATTCATTCTGGCCATATGTTTTTCCAAATATTATTCATTGTGGTTAATTTAAATTTCTTCTACAATTCGCTAATGTTGTAAACAGCATCTTTGATGTTGTAGTTTTTCCAAAATTGTTTAATCAAAGATTCACCATCGGTTTCTTTCACAAGTTTTCAAAATGTCTTGCGTAGATAATATGCCTTAAATGTGGCTATGGCACCCTGATTCATTGACTGGATCAGAGCTGTTGTAGTTTTGGGAAGATACTCAATTTCCATATCTTCAGATAATTCAGATAAATTAATCGGATGTCTTGTAGCATTATCCCAAATAGACAAGGCCTTGTTGCTAAAGTTATTGCCTCGCAAATATTTTCTCACTTCTGAACAAAATAATTTTTGAACAAATCTTCGAAGAGATTTTTGGTCATCTTTGTTGTTGGATCTCAAAATAATGGACAATTTTTTATTATCAAGTCCTTTAAAACACATTGGATTTTCGGAAAAAGATATTAAAAGCGGTTTAAGTTTAAAATCGCCTGTAGCATTTTCACCAAGGAGCAAAGTTAATCGTTCTTTAGACACCTTATAACCGGTAGCAAACCTTTCGTTTATTGAAATATACGCGCGTTCAGGCATTCGTTTGCAATAGAGTCTTGTCTCGCATACATTGAAAACTTGTTCCCGTCGATATTCACCTTTTTCAATAATTATTTTCAAAATATTGATATATTATTGAGCTTCGTTATTATCGGCACTAGCTGCTTCATTTTTCAATTTTAAGTTGTGCAAATTGTGTCGATTTTAAAATTTTTCAAACCAACCTCGACTTGCTTGAAATGTTACATCTTCCATCGATTCATTGATACCGTCACTCTTCAAATTCGTAAAATAATTGTTAGCATTTTCTTGGATAATCATTTAACTCATTTGCATTCTCCGTTGGTTATTGTCTTCAATCCATATAACCAAGAATTTTTCAATTTTTTCCATAATGCTACTTCTTTGCTGAGCTAAATTTGAGACACTTAAAGGCGTAGCATATTGCGAATGTACTTCAAATTTTTCTTTGTTATCATGAATAGTTTGAATGGTAGACTTCGCCAGTACAAGTGACTTACAAATTTGGACAATTTACTCACCAGCTTGAATGCAAAGTAAAACTGCTAGTTTAGTCTCAAGCGTGACAACTATTTGGCTTCTCTTTTTATTATTATCAGTAAGGTGACCCAAAATTGGCATTAAAAAAATAAAATTGGTATTTTTGGGCAAATTTAATAATTTTAATTAAATTTTAACTAAATGATAGAGTTAAAAATTCATTACGGATAAAAATAAAAATTAATATTATTAACCATAAAAATATGTCAGTTAAATTAAACTCAATATTTACTTTATCAATAAATAATATGCATGAAAATTGAAACTTTATAAAATTGTGTAAACATAAATCCAAAAGGTTTTTTTTATTTTAAATAAATAGAAAATATGGTATAAATTTGAATTAAAAATGGCAATTGGGGTCGCCTTAATTATCAGTTTCTGAATTCTATGAACGTTTCCGGACACATTTTGTCTTAAAACGGGTTTTAATGAAATTATAAATTGCAAAAACACAAACAGAAAACAAATAAGAATAAACACGTCTACTTTTAAAAGACGACATTGTAGATTAAATCAGTAAAATACATATGAGACCGTGCGTGAGCTTGGTATTCCAGCGACGTTTTAACGACATTGGCTGTAAAAAACACCAGGGCCGTAACATAGAAATATTTTGGGCCGTATATCAAAAAAGTGCCATATTTAAAGAAGGCCGCAAAAGCGAAAAGCCGTATAGCGAGGTATGGGTGTATTTTTAAATACGTGTTAAAGTGTACAATATGACTCGTTGTTTTATCCAATAGCTACAATTTAAACAAACTTAATAAATATAAATATTTAATAATAATTATTATTATATTTTAACTAGTATTTGTAAATATTTTAACTGTCAAATAATTTTTATTTCAATTTTGATATCATAAATATTTGATAATTTGATTTTTAGTCTTCCTGATAAGTTCACTTTTTCAGGGCTGCATAGCTGGATTTAGTATTAATGGGAAAAAACCAATTAATTTATTACAATACTCAACAGTGGAAATCCCTGATGTTTATAAATCTCAAATTGCTCATAATTGCCAATCAAATTTGACAATTTGCAAAGATAATCACTGCAAGAATGGGGGACAGTGTTTGCAACAGTTCGAGCAAGCGTCTTGTGACTGCAGTTATACAACATTTGAAGGGAAATTTTGTACAAAAGGTGACGATATTAATTAAAAATTACTGTGTAATTGTAAACCTTTTTCCTTTAGTATTATTCACAATATCTTTCATATTGAATTACTATTAAATTTAGCTAGAGAAAAAATTGATGAATCGTGTTTTTCTTTTTATAAATATTTTTAATTTATTAAAATTTGCAATACACAACTTTAGTGGGAATTTCAACAATTTTGTGTAGTAATAATAAATATCCGATATTAAATTTCAAACTTAATTTTTAAATTTTTATAAAAGTACAATTTTTATTTTAAAGAAGCTAATTAGTGAGATCTTTGTATTTCCCATTATTTCCTTTTTTATTTTGAGTATTAAAAAACCTTGTGACAAGCAGTAAAATCAAACAATTGATATGACTTGATACATTTCTCAACTTTAACGATTATGAAATATTATTTTTGTGTAAAATTAACTTTTTACATCAATATTTTACGTATTTTCCTTTTTTCAACAAAGAGTGATCCATTGATCGATGTATTTTTGTGTAAAGAAAATTTAGTAAAAGGAGTTTTTGAAATTCCGGCCGAATTTTCAGCCAACCAATGAAATATAATTTAAATGAGAATCATAAAATGGAAATCCTAAATAGTTAAATTGCCAATGTTAACCATAATAAAATATAAACAGATAGTTATCGCAACTAAAATATTTACTGAAATTTTATTCCTTTATTTTAGAAAAATTTCAATTTCCTGTCGATGAAATCGGTGGTTCGATATTATTTCAATAGAATTCATTAATTTTCATTAATTGTACTTACTACTCATAAATCAATCAGCCGCAAACAAACAATTGCTTTCAACGATTTTTTAAAATCTAAATTATGGAGGTCTTTTATTTTTGAGAGATATTTGCTTTTTTATAGTATAATAAATGTATAATATTAAAAAAAATGTAAATTTATAATGCTTCTTAAATTTTCTTAAAATAGTATTTTTCATGGGGAGTAGCACGGGCAGTTCCAAATACTCTGTGAAATTTTAGGAAATGTTCATTTTAAATACATACATATATATAATTTGCATTTTATTTTTCGAAACTACAAAAAAAATCTGTAAAAAAGAAAATCAATATTTTTTGGATGAAAAGATATGAGCTTGTTAAAGAGTTAAAAACAAAAATAGCAAAATTAAAAACTAATTAATTAATTAAAAGTTTTGTTGACATAATTGATCATTTTTTATTAAACATGTAAATTTATTGACATGTTTATTACGAGAATTTGGGAAAATTACTGCTACAACTCCCAGAAAGAAATGATTAATTGTATAACATTGTATTAGAAAAGTGTAAAGTCTGATAAATTTGTCTTTGTGGTGAATTCAAACAAATCAATTTATTTTATAAAATAAATTGTTTTGAAATAGTTTAATAAGAAAATTGCTTTATAGAAAAATTATTTATAAAAAAATTGTTTTTATATATTCGCATTTTTTATTTTTGAACTCTGAATTTAAAAAAAATGTTATTTTATAATAAAATAAATAAAATCAAAATTATATTTTAATACTATTTTAATTTTGGTGTGTCAGATAATTTGATAAACTCTAATATTTTCCTCTGGGTAAAAAGTATGTAGAAACAATATCATAAATTATAAAAAAATGTCAAATTACTTAATTTTTCTAAATGTGATTTGAGTCTCATTTTATCCCGAATCTGGTAAGGAAAAAAAGTACGGAAAGAATTCATTCATTTTTCAAATAAGTTTTTTTAAACGAACTGGAAATGTTTGGTATTAATAAAACGATATTATTTTAATTTTTTAATTGTTTTAATTTTTTAAGCAATCAATGGAATGTATAAAAGCAAATATCAGATTAGTCACTTCCATTGTATTTATAAAATTAGGTCGGGTTCTTACTTGAATAACAGAATTTGTTTTTATATTGACATTTAGACATAAACATTTATTCTTTAAAGTTGCTGCATTACAAATTGCCCTGTTAATTTGGGAGGGAATGTATTTCAATTAAATTTATTTTCTATTAATATACATAATTGACTGATTTTAAAAATAGTTTAACAAAATAAATTTAAAGAACTTATTTCTACTGTGTAAAAATTAAATTTTTGATTAGTAATTGACATGAATTATTTTTTTTTATGTAAAAAATAACTTTGAATATGTAATAAATTTCCGATGAGAGAAAAACTTGATTCAATAAGTAGTATTTAATTTTGATAGTTTTTTTTCATAATTTTGCTTTCATTTTATTCCAGTTTCTGCAACGATAAATTTCAGGCGACAGGTAGCATCAAATAATTATATTCAATTGCAATTTCAAGATCGCACTCGAAACACGTCCAGAGACGATATTGCCTTTGGGCTGCAAACTAAAAAATTAGATGGAACAATTATTTTTATAGAGTCCAAACGGAAAGATAAAGGAGATTTTATGCATTTGTTTTTGGTATGAAAATTCAATTTGAATTTTAAATTAACTTGTTTTATTTGTCGTTAATATTCATGCAATTATAAATTGTAATTTATTATTATTAATAATTATTATTAAAAAATAGTCAGGCATACATGGCAACGATTTAATTATAAGAAAGCGCAACTGAAACATTCGTTTAACATATATAGTCGATAGTTTTCGTGTCATATAATAACTTTAGATTCTAATTTTTAAAGAATAAAATATAAAAATTTGATATAATTAATATAATTAATAAATTTGTTCAAAAATCTATAATTTTTAAAGTTTAGAAATTATAGATTTTTGAACAAATTTATTAATTATATTAATTATACCAAATTTTTATATTTTATTCTTTAAAAATTATAATTCAAATAAGAAATCATTTTTTAAATTTTTTTAAAATTTTTTTTATTTTATTATTAAAGAATAAATAAAATTGTTTATATATAGACAATTCTCGAATAAAGCATTATTGTCCAACAAGACTAGGACTTTTTGAAATAAATTAAATATTTACATATTATATACCAAATTATTTAACCATTAATATTCAACTGTAAATCTCTCCTTTAAAAAATCATAATTTCAAGTTATACAAAATGTTGGTAAGATAGAAATTTAAAAATTTATCTTGGAATAATCATTATTTGTTTTAATCAAGATCATGTAATGCTTAGGCTATAATTCTGTTACGTAACGGAAAAATTATTTTAGTACAGTTTAAAGATTAATGAAATAGAGAAATAATTTTTCAAAATATATTGAACACGTTCCTTTATTTGAATAGTGTTGAATAATTTTCATTAAATACTTACTCTGTCAAATATTTTGATATGGATCTCTTGTTTGTATGCTTTCTACTTGTATTCTACTTTCAGAATTAGTTGACAGCTTTTCATTTTGAGTTTTTAAATTTAATTTTCATATCAATATTTGTTACAAAAAGGCAAAATTAAATGCCTTTGAGTAATGGAATAAATTTAGTGGAATCTTTGAAAAATGTTTCATTCTTTATGGAGTCGGAAAATTATATATCCATTTTAAGGCGATTTAGATCTGATTGATAACTAGTCGTCCAACTGTCGAGTAAATTTTGCTGAAGAATATATACTACTAACTAATATAATTAAATTGTTCGTGTTTTGTTGAATGAAAATGATCGTTTTTACTAAATTAGTTAAGAATTAGCTAGATGGTACCTCAAATGTCTATGTATTTCTAGCAAATATATTTAAAATATTGAATGTTGGTAGAAATTGACCATGTATTTCTAACTAATATAAATAAATACTATATATTATAAGAACTTTTTTCAATTTTCACTACTGATTTCTTTTCAATTGACATTGTATTTATTAAAAAACTTGACTATGAATCAGTAAAGATATCGATGTTTCTTCTGATATTCACGAATTTTCGGCACTGCCTTTTTAAGTTATTTTCTTATAAATTTTATTAAAAATAACCGTTTATTTCTAACTAAATTACCTAAATGTTTACTAAAAAAATACCCGAATAACCATGTTTTAGTGATTAATTTAGGTACACAAAAATAATAAATTATTACACTAAACTGATATTTATAAATTAGCTAAAATAAACTGAAAATGACAATTTTTTATTTTAATTGCATAAATATTTTTAAATATTGATATAAAATATTCGTGATATCAATGTTTATGTCAAATTGATCAATTTCTGGTAAATTTAAAAAAATAACCACTATTTAAACAAAAATGAAATATTGCTTATATTTTAATTTAAAAGATTCTTGTGGATATAGTCATTAATTTGCACTAATCCTCAATGAATGTTACAAATATCGAGTATCGAGTATGATAATCTGGAACATAGTATTTCCTGCATATAAAAATCTGTATGTTTTCGAAAAAAGTTGTGAGGAAATATATTAATACTACTTTTAATAATAATATTAATAATAATAATAATAATACTAATAATAATATTTATAATAATAATAATAATAATAATAATAATAATAATAATAATAATAATAATAATAATAATAATAATAATAATAACAATAATAAAACAAAGAGATGCATCAAATGATAATACTTACATTTATTGAATATAATTATTAGCTTGATTGTTACTTTGTAATTGTTTTTAAAAAATATACATAAATTGAATGTTTTCTCAAAATACTCGTGACTATTTTAATTTGTTCAAAAATGGTAAAGATAAAAAAATGGCAAAAAATTCAGCAAACATCAGCATCTTCCATTTTTAATTTAAAAGTATTTCTAAATAAATGAGTTAACCAGATTTTGAGTAATAGTAATATAATTAACAAATGAAATACAAGTGCATGATTAAAAATACATTACAAATATAAACTTTAGACTAAATTGAGTTTTTTTTAATTAAAAATTTTCAAAAATTTTTAAATTTTATTGACAATCAATCGAATAATATTTTCTCCTCTTTCATTTAATATATATAGATTAAAATGTATTAAAAAATATTTACTTTTTAAGTTTTAAGACTTTTAATCTTGATGACCCTCAATCTTTGTGCAACCTTAAACTTCGTGGTCTAACGTATTTGATTGAAAAAGAACGTTAAAAATTGTTTGAAACACTAATGATTAAACCTTTAAAATCGAATTAATATCATTGAATAGAGCTCTCAAAAACTACAAAAGTTTAAGAACTTCTAAATTTGAAGAAATTCTAATAGTTCTTTGGTAAATGGATATAGTCGAATTTTGGACTTTTTAAAACTACTAGGGAGGTAGAAAAACTTTCGAAACAATTATTACTCATTGTTTTAATCTGACATGATAATTCCAAAGCCCTGTATTAGTCAAAACATGAGTCATGAAAACGAAAATGACGCATCAAAATGACCGATTCGAATGAGTAACCCTTCACAATCACCACACTCAGTCAATCAGAATCAAATGTGCTGAATGTCTCATATCTATCTATTTGCTTTGGACAACACATCTTGATAATTTTTTGAAGACGAATTTTTATGACTTCATCATCTGGTAACCAGGTAAATTTACATTTTTTACAAATTAAGTAAAATATTTTTTTTAATATTTTTTTAAATAATTAAAATACGTTTCTGCTGACGTTTCTCTGACATATTTACAAATCATGACAATCAGATTCTTTGTGGTTTATTTTTGTTGAAAGTTTAGTTTAAATTTTTTTTTAATTTTCTTGATGTAACTCAGTGGTAAAATTTCGAAATACCAACAAATTTAATTATTCTTGTCTTGTTTTGTCTGAAATTAAATTTTGTTTTAATATTTTTGTCATAATTCAATTTTATTACAATTTGTGAATATTCTGGATGTTTTCTTTCATCATTGGTTCTGTTTATGAACGTGCAATTATATTTTCTCAGTGGTAGCGAATTTTAAATCAAATGAAAAATTTATATTTTTACTTTCTTTTAATATAAAACGTATTAATTTGGATATTTTTCTATTACTAATTTTTCAAATTCATGTTAAAAATTCAATATTAATTTATTTCTGTACTAGAATTAATAAATATTATTATTTATAGTAAATTTTTGATTATTAAAAAATGTACCCAATTAAAAATCTAAATTTTGGCAATTAAGATCATGAGGCACCTTCACTAAATTCTTAAATTAACTCAATTAATAAGGTCCCCGAATGCCGCACACACATATATATCGCCATTCGTACATCTTTTTCACTATATATTTCGATAGCATCACTTATCATCATCAGGTTACCTACATTCACTACGGATGACGATAATAACCAAACAATCACATAAATCAAACTTGTTATTTTAAAATTATTTTTTTTTTAATTTTAAATACATTAAACAATTTAAATAATTTAATTTAATACATCTCATTTTTCTTATATTCTCACTTTTTTAAAAACTTAACAGAAAGCAAGTACGTTTTCCTTAAATCGACTCTTACTAACGAACAGCTAAACTTTAAAATTTGAAACAAAATGTTCTTTCAATATATTTTGGGCATAAATCAGACTTTATGGAAAGAACTGGCAGAAAGTATAAAGAATAATTTGCAAACTGAACTTTAAATCTTTCAAGATAACATAAGTTCTATGTGAAACTAATGATGGTTTATTGTTATCTGTAATAATATGTTACAATACCACTGGCGTAGCAAGGTTTCTGGGGACACTTGTGTAGAGCGTTGGTGTTGGGCCAATTGAAGAATTAATTGAATCCATCCGATTTCAAGCAAATAAATCAAGGACGTGTGTAAATTTACAAAAACTTAAATTATTGAAAAAACTATATGTGGTAAAACCTGCCCATACAAAACTAATAATAATAATAATAATAATAATAATAATAATAATAATAATAATAATAATATAAAATGATGATTTCTTGGTAGCAGCATTTATTATTTAAAACAATAAAATGATAATTTAAGCCTTTTGCTGCAAATAATGTATTTAATGAAAAAAGTTTCGACTATAAGATAGTCCTTGATAATAATAATAATAATAATAATAATAATAATAATAATAATAATAATAATAATAATAATAATAATAATAATAATAATAATAATAATAATAATATAATAATAATAATAATAAAAATGTCAAAAAATCGTTTTTATAAATATATTTCAAATTTAACTTAAACATTATAGGAAAATGGAAAAATAATATTAGAATACGATATGGGAGCAGGAATTATGAAACTTACTGATCTCAGTATTAAGGTTTCAGACGGCTTTTATCGTAGAGTTAGAGTTAGAAGATTAGGATCATCAGCATGGCTTCAGATAGATAATTCAAGATCAGAATTAGAAAGAACAGGTAAATTTTATTTTTTTGATAATTCTATTTTCAATTGATCTGATTTAGAATATTAAATTAATTGTGTAAATATAATGAATTTTATTTTATTTTTTGTTACATTATTTATTCAATGGATGCACTTTAATTGAATATTTTCTTTTTTTGGTAATTAATAAAAATATTATGGCATTTATTTTTTGACATAGAAGAAAATAATTTGAAATAAAATAAAATTTCAAGTTTCAGATATCATTTTGTCAAATCCATTTTATTGATTTTCTAAACATTTTTATAAAAAATTAAAAATCTATTTGAAATATAAAATTTAAGATTTTTGTTTTTTTCCTATTCTATAAACTTAATATTTGAACGAAATTATATTTGTAAAATTAAACTAAAGAAATATTCGTAAATTATTCAGCCCTGCTTTTTATACTTGATGATGAATATTTTTGTAAAACCATTATAAAATATTTAATTAGTAACTGTCAATGAAACAGCACGTTTCCCGATATATTTCGACAGTTTTTCTTCCATCACCAGACAGAATAGGAAAACTTAATATATTATAAATGTAATAAGCAAATTACAAAATTTTATTATTTTAAAAATTTTCAATTTAAACTATTTGTTTTAATTTGTTTTTAAGTTTTTTAAAATAATATTTTATTTACGTACATTCCTATTTTTATTTTACCAATCAATCACTAAAGTTTTTTATAAATGTTTAAAACCAAATTATTTAACTTAATAAATTATCCATTCAATGCATTTTAAAACGACACCAGCATTCCGCATGTAATCACTTTACCATTCACAGCATTTTGCACATTAATTTTTGGATCAAAGTATTTTATCAACAAAGCTTTACAAATTACACGTTCCCAATTATAATTAAAAAATTTTATAAAATTTTGAAATCAGATTTACTTATTTTTCTCATACAGCCCTTATTGTGCTTAATAATATTGGTCGATGCCTTCTGTTCATGAACTCGAATACAGAGATGACAGAAAGTCTTTCTAATGTAAGTAACATTACACCCATTACATGTAAATCAATAATCGAGATCCAAACACAATCAAACATGAGTTTAGACACAAATTAGGAACAATTGTATAATATAAGAAAGATAAGCAAATACTTAGGCATTTGAAATCATAAGGTCATGTTAAGGTTATAAAAAACGAACTTAAAAGAAGTGATTAAAATTAAATAAGAAATTCAAAAATCTCAAATCCAACTCAGTAGGATACATAAATCCAAAATTATTAATTTATTAATTAATTAGAAAATATTTTATGAAGTAAATTATACAGTTCGCAAGAAAAAATTGTCATTTTTCAACAGGCAGAAAAACGCTAAAACATATATAAACTTATAAATTAGGATGCGTCAAAATTTGACAGAAAAGTTAAATCTAAAGTGTAAACTCACAAGTAAAGAAATAAAGGTGAAGAACTTAAGGTACTTACACATCTAAATAACACTAGCGTATGTGAGTATGAGAGCCATGTTGTACACATTATGACAGTAAGTATGACAGTAAAGTAAATTCAAGCATGCACGAAAATTAGTATGATTGTCAATGTTGTTATTGAAGAATTCTTCGGTTGATTAAGTAAAGGTAATAACAGGACTTTTTTTATTTTGGAATTTTTATATCCATAAACCTTGTCATACTTGTAACATGGTGACCGTTGATTTTACAAAAATGAAAATCGCAGAAAGTTTGATTCTGGTAAATGGTAAAAGATCTCATCTAAGGAAAAATAAAGCAATTAAAGAAAAAATTCCAGAAAAGGATTTGAGAATCGATTTTTAAATCATAATTTTTAGAAATTTACAATTAGAAAAATGCCAAAAACATTTAAAAGAGAAATAAAACTAGATGCAGTTAATAGAGAAATACAAACTTATAATAATTACATTTTTAATTAAAATTTATTTCAATAAAATAATTTCTGTCTTCTTCAATTTGAAGTACTAAAACAAATTTCTACTTTCAAATTCCGCAAATTATTTTTTAAATAAACTTTTATCAAAATTGTTATTTTGAAATTTAAGATTTTTTAATTTTTAAAAAACTTAAACTTTTTCCATTTCATTCTAAAAATTTATTTTTAATAATCGATTAATTTTAAAACTTCACAATCTTTGTTATGTTTTCGCATAATGTTCCTTTTGAAATATATTATAATTATATAATATTTTACCGTATTTTCGCGCGCATAACGTATCTAGGATGAATGCTTATAATAAGCAACCACAACATATAGGTTTATAAAAACACAATTTCTAATACTTTAAAATTTAAAAATATAAAATATCTTTATTTAATTAAAAGATTGAATAATTAGCGGATTAAAAAAGGATTTAACATCTTGCTTTTTAGAATTTGTAATTATAGATATTTGCGTTGCCGCCAATCTTTGAATGCGTAAATTTGTTCCATTTAACGTAAGAGTAATTCACAAACTAATTCGTTAAGTGTAAATGTTTTATGTTGATTTAAACAAAGACTTTAAAAAAATAATTTAAAAAAAGACTTTTTATTTGATAATCTATGCAAAGATTTTTGATTTAAAATTTTTAAAAAAATTAATTAAAGTAATTAAGATGGATTACGCAAAATTGAGATTCGGTTCATCAGTTGGGTTACAAAATAGTCAAATTATTGATATGGTAAAACAATTATTCGAATGGATTATTTTAAATTTAATTGATGCACTAAAATTAATTCAATTAATTTTGTCCATTGTAAAAATTCAAACCAACCAATGAAATTCTTCAATTGACTAATAAAAAGAAAATTAATTTGATAATTATTAATAATTATTAATTTGAATCGATTTATTGATTTATTTTCACAGATAATTTTTAGATAAATTTTATTTTTATTAATAAAATTTGTTAATAATTTTTAGTTAAAAATAAAATATTAAAATTTAAAATTTTTTATTGAAATGTGGTAATATTTATTTGATTAAAATAGGGGTAGTCAATCGATAATACGTTTTTATGGAAATTGATAAAGTTGTGGTAGTAAATTAATTTCATTGGTTAATAATATTCCAAAAATTCTTTATTTAGACAAAAAACCGCCTTTTATAATTTTGTATTTAGAACAATCAGTTGTAGTTTTAAATATTTTTAATCAATAAATTTTGCTAAAATAATTTTATAAAAACTTAAACCCTGTCTTATGAAAAATGTTATGATTGATAGACAATAGTTTTTAAAAGGGATGACCAGTGGCGTACTTACGTGTAGGTACACTAAGCACGAGCCTGATGCCTTCAAACGAATAAAATTTTTAAATAATTAATTATTTTATATATATATATAAACCTTATTTTATATATTTGTTATTCTTACACTTTAATATTCACATAAAAGTATATTATTGTAATTTATTATATTGCCTTTGTCTCTTTGGGCTAATTATTCATTTTTATGCAAAAGTACATTGAACTTGATTTTTGAACGGTTGCCTGCCGCAGTTTCCCTGTTGAATGTTTGAGTTGATGATTCTGTCATTTATAAAGTGTTAAAGCTTCATGGATTTTTTTTGACAACTTTAATGATGAATGGTGAAGATAAAAGATTTTCACATATTTTATACAAAAATCGAAATTATTTTTGCCGTTAAAAGCAATAATATATTTTAGTACCTTGACAAAATATCTGACCATGAAAAATATTATTTTGAGAAAAGATTTAATTATATACGAATACAAAGCAAACTTAATAAAAAACCTTCACTTGATTCATATGTGGGGTTCGTGCAAATCGATAAAATTGCAACACTTATAAAAAAATTAAAAAATTAATTAAAAATTTCAAAAAATTAAAAATTGGCAAATGATGAGACAAATACAGATATAATAAAATCAAATCAATTGGGACCCCTAGAAAATATAATCAATAAATGCAAACTAATTAAAACCATAAATAATTTAGTAGCCATGTAGAGCGATAATTGTAAAAAACTTAAGTAATTAGTTCCTTTAAAATAGAATTATGTAAATTTTCTGTTCGCTAGAAGCCAAATGTCGCATGACTAATTATTTAGTATTTTAAAAAATACCTCTTACGAAATTTTTTTATAGTTAATTGAATTATGTGACCGACAGAAACCAATAAAAGGTAACGGCACTAATAACCAACTGCTAGTTGATCGAAAGAGGAAATCGCGACATCTTGACTTAAGACGTTGTCAATTCAAATTTGTAAGAAGGGAAAAATCATATTGAAATCTGATAAAAAGCGGTCTTCCTTTGGGATACTTACTTCTTGATTTGTATAGAAGAGTGCAGAACGAAAGAAATGTCATCAAGAATTTTGTATCAAAACTTATTGATATTTAATATAGTATTTTGCGTTGGCTCTTATATTAATAATTGAGACAAAGAACACGAAAAGTCAGAGACAGCAGTGACTTTAACAATAATAACCCAACACATGTATATAAACCATTAAATTGTTCATAATATAACAGATGTCATTTTTATATAATTATATTATGTAATTATATTATTTTTAAATTATAATTAATTTTTAAAGTTTATTTTATTAGATTTTTACACATTTATAAAAAATTTCTATATATTGCTATTTCGCATAGAATTTAATTTCCTTAATTTTTCACTATTTTCTATATGATCATTTTCCACGGATTTGGTTTAATCTTATATTGTCTACGAGAAATTCTAGAAAAAAAATTGAAAATCTTACATTAATTTAACTAGAAATAGAATAGTGTGTTTGACACAGTCGATGGTTTCGAAATATCTTGAATTTTTTTCAATTTTTGATTATTTTTTAAGTTTACCTTTTGATTGTGGTTAACATTATTCACAGCCATCGTGTGCATTTATAGTGTTTCTACTTTCGGAATAAAAAAAGCTATATTAAATTTGCGTGTATTTTATATTATGTGTGCTGTGTTTGTATGTAAAATTATTTTTCTGTCACTTTCTCAATTCCTATAATAAAACTTTTAACATTCGGAACATTAAATTTTTGCACACAGGTAAGTTTGTGTGTTGCTATAATATAATTTTATCGATTTTTTTTAGATTATAGAAAATTTTATATTCTGGATTTAGGTGTATGGATGGGCATGTCGTGTTTGTGTGTTTTCACTCACTTTATTCTTTTGTTTCCTTTATCTTTGTAATTGATATGCAATTTTATAATTATCCTATTTTTCCATGTAATGAAAATTCTGTTGCGTCGGTATATTAAATTTATTTACTTAAACTCAATTTTGTTATTAATTATAATAGTTTAATAATTATTATGTAAAATAATCATAATTAATTTGTTTTCTATTTTACTTTCAGAACTTAATATTGGCCGTGCATTTAACGAACAATCAATCATTTACATCGGAGCGTCTCCAACTAAAAAAGAAGGAAAACAGTTTGTCGGTTTAATATCAGGTATACAATGGATTGTAGAATATTATTAATATAGTATTGCACACAAAGTGAAGCACATCCAGTAATAAAATGAAAATATGGATTAATATAGTTTGGACGTAAGTTTTTATATGGCTTTCTTCATACTTGCATTTAACCCCCGACAAGAGAAGACACGTTCGTTGGTAGCTTGACTGATAAGAAAACGTGACTGTAAATGTCATTCATGCGCTCATTAGGTCATATTTGCATTGATAAGCTTGATGTATCATTTTCTTTTTGAACAAAACGTGATCGCTCTAAATCATTCTCTTCTATTGCTGTTCCCTTTAGTATTTCTCGTGAAACTGTTCGTTGTCGAGTTAAGAAAGTAAATCTCCACAGTCGCGTCTTGTATGAGATTCTCTCAGAAACCATTGTCGAATTAACCGCTGTTTATGGTGCTTTAAACGATCAAAATATTGACTTCAAAAACAAGATGAGACTCACATCAATGAAAGAATTAAAGACGGCTATTGAAAAGGCGTGGAAAATTAGAGTTACACCTTCCCTCTGCAGCCGGTGTATGTCTCAATGCATTTGGTACAAGTTTTAAAATACCATAATCGACGATTGTTTTGTGTTTGCATCACTAATGAACTTATCCCTTATTAGTATTAATCAATATTGTCATCATTTTAATGGGGATGCCTAACTTTGTGTACAGTACTATTGTATCAAGCATAAATAAATGTGTGTTATAGAGAACAAGCTCATTTTAAAAAAATTTGTATTTTGTGTTTTAATATGCTCGGTAATTTCTGATGACAGACTAATTTCGAGTACGTTTGACTATATTTAATCTCACCAAAATTGAACTCGGTAATCTCGAAATAACCAAGACGCTGACCACTTTTATTTAAATTTACAACATAGATTTCTTTTTAACACTAGAACTACCAAATAACTTACTCATTTTGACTGGTGTTGGAATAAGTAGCCAAAGTAAAGAAAAACCTTTTCTATAATTAATCAAACACAAAATAAAATTCATTATAATGAACACATGTATCACTAGAAAAGTCATAACATAATTCAAAAAAATAAAAAATTGATGATGAATTAATGATAAAAAGTCTGACTGGTCTGGTAGTTCTAGTATTAATGAACACAATATTTTACATTTGTTTTTATTAGCTGTTTTTGCAAGCTTATTATCAAAGAACTTTGATTTTCAAAATTTTTAAATTAATTCTAAAAACCGTTTATTTTTCAGCAAATCTTTAAGATTTTATCAACAATAACAACGCATCACAAAACTCGTTTTTCTTCTTCAACATAATCATTTTTGCAATTTCCTATATCTTCATTTGTATATGACTTTATATTTAACATTAATTTCTCCAATTGTAAAGAAGACAGTGATAAAATGTCGTGTTAAATATAAAATAAAATATTGATTGATTGTCTAAAATAGAAATGAAGATAAAAACAAATAAATAATTAAAATTGATTAGTCATTTTAAAATTCTAAAAAAATTATAATATTTACTATATTTTCACGAAAGTCATTTTGTCTAAGTAATTCTTTTTTACATTGTTGCTAAAATTCAAAATTATCACTAATACGGTTTTTACAAATTCAGGGTTTGACCAGACCCAATTCTAGAGATGCTGGAAAATTACAATTATTTATAAAATTCCTTATCTAATATATAAAGATGAAAGTTTGTTTGTTTGTTACCCAAAGAATTCCCCACCGTTGGACATAGGGTGCTGAAATTTTGTATGTGACCCTCATTTGACTCGGGACAGGTCATAGGCTATGTTTCAACCCCAGGTGACCACCCCTAGAATACCCTAAGTCGGTTTGTTTTCCGGTCAGCAATTTACCATATAAATAATAATTTGTTATTGCTACTTGCAGTTGAAAGTAATATAATTTATTCAAAAGTTTTCAAAGCAGAATTCAAACATGTCGAATTTGAATTTTATTTGATTAATAAACCAGTTTGCAATTGCCAGTTATTTTTCGATTTAAATTGGAGTGCGTTTTCGATTTTAGAAATTGAAATTTATTTTGAAAGCTTTTCTTATTGTGAATTAAACATGGAATTGAAGCAGTTATAAAATTAATACTGGACCGTAATAATAATTGTAATGTTATTCAGAATGATTTTACTTCTATTTACAAATTTCAAAAATTAAATTGATATGAAAAAGTTTAACATTTGGCAAAAATTTCATTCCAAAAAGAAAACAGACAAGAAATCATACAAACTAGACCTGCCACACCTTTCACTGAAATTTTCATGTTATTACTAATAAGGAATTTTATTAATAATTAGTAATAACCTGAAGGTTTCAGTAAAAGGTGTAGCAGGTCTAGTTTGTATTATTTCTTGTCTGTTTTCTTTATACTAAATCATACTAAATAAATTTACAATTACTAAATTTTACTGATATTATTTTTTGATTAATAAATTTAATAAAATGAAATATAGTTTCAACTTATTTCTCATAAAAGTCTTTGTAAAAACCAAGTATATTAATATATAAATATAAAATTTTTTTATAATATAAAATATATATTTCCACTGCGATTTGTTAAATTATTCTATAATTTTTAATATAATTAAAGTTTTTGATAATAAATAATTATTCCTAGAAATTAAATGTAATTTCAACTAACATTTATAAAAAATATTAATTTTGTAAATTAAAATAATTTTTTGCTGATTTTAAAAGTGAATAATGAATTTCTGAAAAGACATCATCAAAGCCTATTAAATCATAATCTCTTTGTAAATATGCAATTAGAAAAGAATTTGTTTTGTAGTTTTGAATGTTTTTCGACTGCTCGCATCATATTTTAATTATTTCTAATCAAATTTAGCAAAGAATTTTATTTACAATTTGTAATTATTTCCCTGTTTGTAGAAATACAATATTATAATTAAATTTCGAATTATTTGACATTAATTTGATATTCGAAAAAAGATATTTTACGAGGTAAGAAAAAGGAAATAAAATGAGAAGATCAAAAGTCATTTGAAAATTGAAGTACCTAAATTCCAGGAAATAGAAAAGGACTTTTTTATAGTCGAAAATTCTTTCATTTTATTAAATATATGCTTGCAGCATTTTATAGTTTAATATTATTATTATTTTATTATTATTATTATTATTATTATTATTATTATTATTATTATTATTATTATTATTATTATTATTATTATTATTATTATTATTATTATTATTATTTCTCAGGTGAAATATACAAAAATGAAAAAAAACTATCCCGAGTGTATTAATTAAATGCAAGTTTGATAAAATGTTACAAATTTTGTTACAGATTTAGAAAATCTAAAAAACCATTTTATTATTTTTTTATGCATTCAAAGTGTTCAACTCTGAATTTAGTTTATGAAAAAATTATTAGAAAATCATTTTTCATTCCAAATGTGATGGCCAGAATTTTCAATTTTTTTGGAAATAAGATGTGTTTTTCGCCAACATTTCTTAATTCGCAGAAAATGGAAATAGTGTATGATTTTGGAAATTATTGAATTGTAATGTGATAAAGAACTAAATAAACTATTTAAACGAGGTTGCTACACCGAATCAGTGACATAACAACCGCTCGGCTTTGGGACAGTTACCAAGGGCGCCAGAATTAATTGAATGTTATTAATAGTTGACTGATTTTAGATTTTTATTAACTGAAATCATTTAATCAATTATTAATAAGAATAAATAAGTAATTAATTAAATTCATTATCCAGAAAATAAATATATTACTTAAAAGTTAGACATGGTTCAGAAGAAAAAAGCGGAAGGAAATATTCAGGGGCGTAACAACGGCTTCGTATTGGGGCAAATATTAAAGCAAGAAAAGTTAAGCTTTGATCCTTTGATATATAACTAGGAGTGTATCAGTGTAGTGTTACTTAAATTTACTTTTAATTGTGAATTTCTATCTTTATGTATGAGTTATTGACTAAGACACATTGACCCTATTGTATTTATTTATAATACATGATACTTCAAATATTGGTATAGTCTGTATTAACGCAACAATATCCAATTTCATCCACCAATTTATTTAGTAAATAATAAACTGTAAATTAGTATTGTTCCTGTCTTTTGCATTTTGATATCTAAGTTGTATGATGTCACTGTCAGACTACGTAATTATTGTCATAAATAAAATAAGAAAAATTCAATTATTTTTTTTAACAATTGAAAAGGTCGCAAAGCTAAAATTTGCCAATTTGTCAAGGGCGCCAAAAATAAATTAACCGAAGACGTTGAAAACCCGGTTATGTCTCTGAACCGAATATTTTAAATACCTTGGCAGTAAATACCTCAAATATAATGTTAATCTTGCAAATATTGACAAAAATATTTGCAAGATTAACGTTATATTTAAGGTATTTACTGCCAAGGTATTTAAAATATTTGATGTAGCAACCTCGTTAAATTTATTTAATTAAGTGTTTACTTATGTGAACAGCTATTTTAATTTATTAATCCGTTAACTCGAACGGATGAAAGTTACTAAGAAATAGATTCACCAAGAGAAAGCAAAGAAAGACACCCAAAACACAAAATGATGTAATTCATTGGGAATTGTTCGCAACATACTGAGAGTGCAGTAATTATATACTTATCCCCGTCAAATTTAATTTATCGAAATGCTGCTGTTAGTTAAAGGATTTTGGATTAATTCCTCACGATTGTTTTTCATCTTAGTCATTGTCAAATACTAAAATTCGAAAACTAATAGTGATGTAATGGCCATGACTTAATGAATTATTTAAATAATCTCAAGAAATTCTTTGCTGAATGAATATTCCTTATTTGCTTCTAAAAATTATCTATTCAAGTACTAAGTAATTTTATATAAAAGCTAAGTAAAAAATTCCATTTTATCCTAAGTAATTTATTGAGCATAAATCTAAACAAAAAAAAGAATATTTAGACAAAGTAATAATGTTGATTTGAACAGTTTATCAATCAACAAAGCTTTGTTGCTTTTCGTGGTCGTTCTCGTTTTCTTTTATCACCTAAAGGTACATTTTTGCTGCTGGAGAGGTTTTGCAAAATTGCAATCTAATTGTCATAACAATTACATGTTTGCAATTATATTTTTTATGAAAATTTGGACAATTGCAAAATCCATTATTCCATTTTTATCCAATATCTGACAATGTCACTTTTCATATTCTAAATTGAAGATCTTTCAGCTGACCAAATAACGTTTATTTTTATTTTTGTATCTTTGGATTTTATTTTTTGTAATACTTTCTGTCTCGCCAGCTGGTATATAATAATCGGAAAAAAAACCTTTTGTTTTCGATGGTAATTGTAATACTAGTTTTGAAGATTTTGAGAAATAATATGCATTAGTCCCTTTTTTAAGTGGAATTGATATTATTAAATTGTGCTTTTTTTCTGGAAAAAAAGGTGCCGGAACGTATCTGTACTATCCTTTATATGCAAGAAAAATGACGCTGAAATTAGCTAACAAATAAAATAATTATGCAGAACACAAAATATACACTTATTACTGACGACATGAAACGATTTTAATGACGTAGCATATTAAGGTCGTGTATTTACCGTGAGTGTGTTTTATATAATAGTAATAACACATAGGAAGCACGGAGTTATGATTCACTCGCTTTGGCGTACGACTACTACTTTTAATTTGATTGTAATTGACTATTTGAAATGTAAGAAATAGAAATATGACAAAAAACCAAAACGTATGTCAATTTTTTAAAATCATTCAGGAAAAAAAGGTGCCGGATAAACCCATCGGAAGCAAAAAGCAAAATAAGGCACTGAATAAAAAAAATGCCAAAGAAATTTAGATAAGTTTTTAAAGTAAGATTCACATTCTTCATGGTATTTAAAGGATGACGAGCAACGAACACTATAGGATTACCATCAACAAATACACCAAAAACAACACCAATTTAACGAACATCAAATGAAATTCTGGTCAGTGGAGAATTGTCAATTTCGGCAAAAGAAATTAAAAAATTGATGAAGAAAATGATTATAAAGGTATAAAAATTTTCAAAGAATATAAAATCATTTTCCTATGTATCAAAGAGCTTTCTTCATTCTTTGGTCATTGCATATATTAAATTTAGCCGTGAACGATGCTGCGTGGTGTGGTATGGAAGCTGTAATTTTCTTTGGTGTGGTGAAATATTCTAATTCATCATATTAAAGAATATACCGTGAAACCCCTCAGTAATACAAATTTAAAACATGTAGGAGGCAAATAATATTATTACTCAAATCTGATTGCAGGTTTAACTAAGCAATATCGTACGGATTACCTCCACACGTATTGACTTCAATAAAAAAACATTAATTAATATAAAAATTGAAAACTGCAAGTATTTTGGCTGTAAAATTAGTAAACGTCAGTTGAAAAATTAGTTATCAAAATTGGAGTCTGGGTTTCGCTTAAAAAGTTATTATATAAATTGTGTTGTCATTCCAAATTATACAAATTTGTTGAATGTTTTTTTTTAAATACGGCTCTATAGCTAACTTTAATATTAAATATTGAGGAAATAGCTGGCCCGATGAGTAGAAACGATATCTAAGGTTTTTGAGAAAAATATTTATAAGTATATTTTAAAGCTTTATCTATCGGTGGAAGGTTTACCTTAGGTAAACTTAGCTAAAAGATTTGTGGATGAAATAATTAGTGTCAGATTGTTCTAATTATTTTTTTTATGTTGTGAAAACAAATATTGTTTGTTTATTATATTTATAAAAAACCGTATGGTGATTTTAGTGGTGTTTTTACTAATTTTTCCGTAATTGTTTACAACTTGACAAATTTATTAATAATTATCAAAATGCTCATGTACTTTTAGAATGAAATTATATTCTATGAAAATATAATTTTTTTTGAATTTTCTATAGTCGACGGAACCGGATAGTCTTGGTTTAGAATTTTATTTATTAAGTAGCAATACCAAATATTTGTTTAAAATATCATGAGTTATTTTAGAATCATATTAAAGTTTTTGTAAAATTTACGTATATTTAATAAGTTTAGGATTTCATTGTTGTTTTGGAGATTGAATTGTAAATATTATAAAATTATTTAAATTTAATATTAAAGTTTTTTAAATTAAAAATGTTATAAATTTTTCGATAATAAAATATAATAAATTTAGAGGTTTATATAAAAAATATAATAACAACCAATATGAGTTTTCTTAATGAATAGGTCTTCATGTGAAATTTTATTTGAATTAAAAATTTCTTTTACCCAACTTCTTTTATTTATCCTTCAAGCATTAGTAAACTTACTTTGATGAGAGAATATTGAATGGAATTATATGTTGACTCATGAATACTCATCCGTTCGGTTACTTGAAATATCACAAAAGGTAATTCTATGATCCCATTTTAAAGAAACTTATTTGTTTTCAGGTGATCATAATCCTTTTCAAATGTGTAGTAACTTCTCGAAAATAAAATTCCTTGAGACAATAATGGGTTAAAAAGATTTTTTAAATGATATCTATTTTACGTGGGGATTAAGAAAAATGATATATTCAATCTAATAAAGTTTTCATGAAGTTAAATGAAGAATGCAAATATATTCATGTAGTTGAAATTTAAAACATTGTAAAGTTGAACTTTTGTATCAATTAATTCAAACAATTAATAAATGTTTCCATAAATTGTCAAGAATTATTTGATTATTTATAAATATGGGAGATTTTCGAATAAAATCTATCAAATTTAATTATTTATTTCATTCAAGCAAAAATATATGTTATGCTTAAAATATATAATTAAAAAACAAAAATAATTTTATTTGTTTTATCGAGACGTGATTTTAACATATTGAATTTTGTTTACAACTCGGATAATTTTACAGCAATCGCTGGAGGATTGTTAAATTTCATAAATTTATTTGTATTAGTGTTCTAACCTTTTTACAAATCATCCTATTTAGTTCGATAAAGTAAAAATTTTAAATTTATAATATTTAACTTTAACTATCAGTTTACATTTTCTTCTTTCCATTATTATTATTATTATTATTATTATTATTATTATTATTATTATTATTATTATTATTATTATTATTATTATTATTATTATTATTATTATTATTATTATTATTATTATTATTATTATTATTATTATTATTATTATTATTATTATTGTTATTATTATTATCATCATCATCATCATCATCATACTTAATGGTTTTAAAGAAAACATTATTTCCTTAGGTTTGATCTTTAATGGAATCAAGATACCCTATGTCTTAGAACATAAAAACGAATTTCCTTATATATTTGTATCAATATTCGGAGACATCGAAATCAATGTCACCTCGAAAATCAGATTACCAAAAAATTCTGTTTTTGAGTAAATTTTATTATTTTATATGTTTGATTGTATTAATTTATTCTACTTATCTTTAAAAGTAACATGTTTTATTCTATTTCAGAATCTCAAACTCGGGAAACGAAAAAGTAAAATTTTATTCTTTAAATTCATATTATAGTAATTTAATTAATTTTTTTATGTAATTTAAAAGAAAACAATTTAATTAATTAATTAACAAATTATCACTGTGAAAAATATAATTATTAGTTAATTTTCATTATATCGCGCTTATTTAAATTGTATATAAAAAATTCAGGAGCATATCCTGCGATATAAAATAATATTTTCTCTAAACATTTCTGAAAAAATTAACATCATCTTAAATTTTGCTCAAAGTGACAACCATTCCATAATATTCAAGATAAAATCATAGATTTCTGAAATCTTTAAGCATCATACTTTCATTTTTCATAATTTCAGACCTAGCTTACTCTTAACCCGTATTAGATAAGTTTAAAAAAACCGATGAACAACACAAGATCTTGACAACATTTCTTTCATAATTATATACCTCTCTTCATTCGAACAAAAGTACTATTAGGTGATAATGACATGAGAAAGTGCAAAAGCTTCGTATTGAAACATCTAGAAATCCTTTAAGAAGTTTGAAAAAGTTTGACATGTAAATATATCAGGAATTCAAAGGTACATAGAAGGTGTCATGAATTAATCGAAAATTAATTAAAAAGTAATTAATTAAATTTCAGGTTAAAACTTTATTTATCTGTTACATAAATTTGAATTACAATGAGATTTTAATAGACGAAATTATTTTTTCATTCAGACTTATCATTATTTGGAATCATCAATTTCTCCAACAAATCTCTGTAAGAATCAGCATAATAATAATAATAACAAAAATCATCTTTGCTTATCAACAAAAACTAGAGCTCACAATACGTCTAAACCAAAGTATTAATATTAATATTATAATAAACATCATCAATGAAAATTATAGATATACAACCGCGATTCCTTTACAACAAATGTCAGATATTCCAAACCTTTCCACGTCGTACGATAATAACAATATCAGTTTATCATCTTCTTTTAGCAAACGTTCTTTGATCATCATCTTTACGTGTTTCAGTATCGTTTTTGTAATCGTTTCATTCTGTATTATTTGCCGTTGTTGTCGTAAAAGAGGCGATCGTGGATCATACAACTTAACTAAAGCTGATAAATATGATCATAGATTGCCGATATTTGATCCAAGGCCGGATCTTCAATGTTCCGCGTCCATTCAGTCAGTATCACCAGAAAAAGACATGATTGAGCTATCGCCATTGTCTAAAAATCTGAAAACAGTAGACATTTCTCCATGTCGTTTGAGTAATGGAATGATTTTGAATTCTGGAGGTTCAACTCAGACTATTGCAACATACATACCAAAAAATAAAGATCAAGTTAATAAAAAGAAAGAAATCAAAGAATGGTATGTGTAAACCATATTGTCCTGACTAAGGTCTCAGTCTTTCAAGCTAATCAAATTTTTAATGGTTTCACTATATAAAGGCAGCATTATCTAGACCAATTATGATATGATTCTAAAGATGAATGACAAATGATTTGTAAAACTGTGATATATAAAAGGATGTCATATTAAATAAAAGTATTCTTGTTTTATTTTATGAATATAATAAAATAACAAATATTTATTATTATATACTAAACTTAAAACAAATTAAATGTGTTTGACAAAAATAATTCTATTTGGAATATTTTTGTCTTTGGTAAACTTTTATTTTTAAATAATAATACTAGTAGTACTTTTTTAATCTTTTTGTTTTAATGATTAGAGTTAGAAAAATAGAAAAATAGAAATTTTAAGTTTTGAAATTAACGATTTATCATTTTGGAAATTAATTAAAAACATCTAAATAAATTTATACTAGAGCAATAAATAGATAACTCATACTTCTTTTGTCCTTGTCCAGCATTTAGAATCTAAATATAGATTCTTGTAAAAACAAATTTCATATTTCCTTATATTTTACTGGAAAGCTATATAAATGAATGCAATTGTCACTTTAAAAGTAAAATTGTGTGGTTAATTGTAATTTTTTAATAATAACAGAATAAATAATAATATATTTTTAATAGAAGCAGCTCCAAAATATAGATATAGAAATTAGTATAAATAACGACGTAAAATCATAATTATTCGCCAAAAAATTAAACCTGAATATTCTTGCTTTTTAAAGGTAATATTCTGGAAGATCAAAAAACCTGGAGGAAACAGAAAAGTTCCACAGTATTTCTATTATATCACTAATAAACATAATATTTACTACATAACATTTAACAATAACAACACAATTTTTGATTTAATTAAACATCGAAGTATTGGATTTTGTTGAGTCGATTGAAAGAACTGATTTTTAACAAAATAAATAATTTCCATGGTAATTATTGTGTAATTTAATAAATATTTTAAATCTTCCGACATTTTTATTTATTTAAAAATCAACAGTGCACGTTCGGTTTTCAAGTAAAATTGAGACCTCAACAGAACTTCACAATCATTACACTACTTACAATTATTTATTGCAAGATAAATATCACATAACAATGAATTATATGTTGTAAATGTGAAATTTCAGATAATTAACGTATCTAGATTTGGAAAAATGGAGCTTCAAATTTGGTTCTGTTATTATTTTTTATTATTTAGCCATACTAATGACATCATTTGACATTTGTTAAACACTGAAAACATCAACCACAAATAGTGTTTTAGAAAAATTGTTATTTTTAAAAAAATTATAAAAAGTTGTAACAATATATTGATATTTGACTAGTCAGTCGTGAATGAAGTAGAAATAAATTTTGTAACCTTTAAAGTTTAATTTTGAAAAATTGAAAAGAATAGTGTTTTTTTATTGAAAAATTTGTAAAACACTTGAGTTTAAAATTGTTTCAGGTTTAGAATGGTAGTTTTTATGAAAAAATTAAACACTAATGAAAATTACAAATTATTTTACTGATATGTTGCTTGGTAACGAAAGAGTCTCAATTTGATATTGGTTTTTAAGATTTAATATCTTAAATTTAATTGGCTTTTCCAGATGGAAATTATAGATCTTGTAATTATCCATTTTTATCATTGAATTTCCAAAAGGAGAAATATTTTAAGCTTCAAAATATTTTGATGGAGGTTCAAGAAAATTCAAAATTAGAAACACAATGACTGATGAATCCCAAAAAAATACTAAATGTACCTGGTTAGGTTAAAGATTACGTGTCTGTAAGGTATTATTATGAGCTTCCGAAGTAATGAAAAGTTTGTAATGAAATGGTTGGCATATCAAAATATATCTATCATTTAAATGATAAGTTTTAAGTGAATTCAGGGAAAGAGAAATGGCAATGCAAATATAAAATTTCCCTTAAGGTTAGGCCTGGCATGAACTTTTTGAAAAAATCCAGGACACAAAAACAAAACTCTTTAATCAGTTCCTCATTGACGAAAGGACTCAGGGCATGCTTCACAATTACGGTCGTCTTGGTTCGAGTCAGACTGAACTTAGGTTCAAAAAGTTGCCTGATAAGTTTCGATGTGCAGTCAATAGATAGAAATGAAAAGTTATGTTTGACCGTGTGGAACGCAAAAAACAGCTTCCTTTGCCGCAATTTCGAGTTCAGTAGATGACATTTTGAACTTATGAAGAAGTTTGTCACTTGAGCTTGAAGATCCTGCATTTTCAGACGATTGATGGCGTTTAGTTTTGCAGTGGTCCACAGTGTCTGCACGACCTTCATAAGCAATAAAGAATGTAGATGAGCAGATGTTACAGAATGCTTTTCAATCGTCTTCTTTAGTCTTATCCAGGGAGCTACTCTTCTTTGTTATTTGCCATGTGGTTTTGCGTTTTTTGAATTCATGCTGATAGAAGAATATAATTTAAGCAATTATATTCTTCTATCAGCATGAATTCAAAATAATTAACTTACACCTTTAACAGTCTTATTAAGTAATTTTACGATAAATTTTCTGATTTTTCTTGCAAAATATTGAAAATTATACTCTTTTCACAACTTTTTTTGATAACCCTGGAAAAACTGAAGGCAGAGAGTGAAAATTTTTTAAAATTAAACTTTATTTTTATTTTAAGTTTTTTTCATAGTTTAAAACATTTTCAACATATTTTGTTATAAAAAATAATCTGCGAAATATAGTGAAAAATCTTTGCATAATTTTCAAAAAGCAGGACACGTGACAAATCTCAAAAAATACGGGACAGTCCCGGTCAAAAGGCAGTAGATGGTAGAACTACTTAAGTTTCATGGTGAATCCATTTCAAATTAAGCATGTGAAGAATAAATTATTAATATAAAATCTTAAATAATTTCTATTCAAAATATTTTTAACTGGCAAAGTAGATGAAAAGTTAAAATCAAAACAAAACAAAATTTCTAATTAGTTTTTGTTTTTATTTTATGTCTATCGTTTAATTGTCCAAGAGGAGGTCAGGATAAATTCTCAATAATTGCATTTGTTATCCAGACTCATAAGTGGCCAATTAGGAATCATAAATGGATCATACTGAAATTATACAACTTATTTCTTATTTTTATTTTAACTTACGTTTCCTTTCATTTACCTTTATCAAAATAAATATATAAACATCAAATTAACTGAAACATTATATTCAATAAATACTTATTAATTAAATATTTTAACTTTTTTTCATTGTTTATCCATTTTATTTTTGGTTTCATTTTATACATATTTTTTTTATTTTAAAGAGCAATATTTTAATTTCTTTAAATAGAAAACATAAAATACAACTTGAAAAATAAATTTAAAAAGTAAATATAATAGTAACATTTTATTAAAATGTGGAAAGAGCGAGTTTCAAGTAAAAGAAATAAGTTCAAAAATCAAATTTTATAAAGAAAATATATAAAATTGCTTAATGATGGCATCAATTGATAAAAACTAAGATTCAAAATTTATTATTTAAAAATTTACCAATATTAATAAAACAAATCTTCATGAGAAATTTCTTTTCTGTTGTAGTTTTATTATTGTTTTATTATACAAATACAGTTTTTATGACTTTTTCAATGTAAATCAAGAATTACAATATGACGTCATGATTAGCAAAAATTGACTTTTCAGATGGTATGTTCCTGTACCAAAAAGTGGGAGTAATTTCAGAGGTGTCCGATGGGGTACTGAGTGGGCTTCACTCATTGAATCTTGAAGGTTCTTTTGTGATTACAAGTCACAATCAATCGATTGTTCCAAAACGACAACTATCATCCCTTTTACATAGAAACTAGATTTTCAAAAAAAAAGGTACTAATGTCTTCTCTCAAATACAAGGGGTATCTGCTTTGATAAGAGCAATTTCTTTTTACTTTAAAAATGTATATTAAAACAAACCAAACACCGATTTTCTTATTCGTTAAATTATTTGAATTTTTATATTCCTTGAGAAAATATTTGAACAATGAAGAGGGAATTCATCCTTTAGATTCACGAGATGAGATTTTCAATGTGGTAGAGTATGTGCAAACTTGCCACGCATATATAAAAGAAAAACCTATTCAGAATATGACATCCATAGGCACAAAGAGTCAACAAAATTTTAAACGTGTCCTTGAAAATTGCTTGAAATGACCAAAAGAAAATCATATAGTTTGCAATATATTAAAAAGTATATATTAAAAAAAAGGTACACATGGGTTTTGGAGGTCCCTCAACTTTTTTTAGGAAATATTATTTAAACAAATAGAGAAATAAGTTAGATTCGAAAATATTTATATTTAAAATAAATTTACACATCGTATCTAAATAATCTTTCCTAAAAAAGGTTGAGGGCCCCACAAAACCCATGTGTTACCGAATATTTATTTAATTATTAATATTTTATTAATTATATTGTTAAATAATAATAGAATTAACCTTTTAAAGTTGAAACTCGAGACTGGCTCGACAAGCCCACGTTTGTAACAAGTCTAAATATATATATATATATTTTCAATAGGCTGCTGCTATCAGCTGCAATTTCAATGCAATTCTTGGACCTCTGGAAAATTTAATTTAAGCTGATTAGTGTGAATTCCAAAATAACCTCAAAAAGTTAACAAAATGTTGACAAAAACAATTTATTAATATAACTTATAATTATCAGTATAATCTTTTAATATGTTGTTTTATGTTTGTTCTAATATGCTGACAGATTATTTTAATATTTCATTTATTTTGTTTACGAATAAATATTTTAAAATACCTCAACAATATTTTGATTTATTAGTGACAGTTGCACCTCGCTACACATATTGAATCTCATTGAAAAATAAATATTTTAATTTTAATTATTATTCTGGAAATATTTATTGTAAATTTTATATTATCAAGAAGTGGTTTAAGTGCAGTTTCGTTGAAATTAAAAGCAGAATTTATTTATTTATCTTTTTTAAATAATTAAAGAAATAAATTTAATTAATTTCTAATTAGTTAGATTTTGAGTCAATAAACTTTCGCTTATATAAAAATTTATTTTTTATTATTTAGTAAAATGCTTCATTGCAAAAATCTATTTCCTGAGGAAAATAAATATTTAATTTTAACCATTGAATAAATATTTTAATTTGTTGAATGAAAATCTGAAAATAAACAAAGTTTATTTTGTTTACTATTTGCAAATTTAAAGTTTGATTATAAAAATATAAATTTGTCAATTGTCTTAATTTTGGAATTTATTCATTTCGAATATAAATTTTTTTAATTTAAATTTAAATTAAAAAAATTTTTTTTTAATTTTAATTTTGTTCTTAGGAGCCAAGTTTTTTCTTTCAAAAAATTTATACAATTTTCTTATACATTTATTTTAAAATTATTTAACTAATAATATAAATAAAATACAAACTGTATATTACAATACGGATTGTAAATTAAGTTTTTCGATAAAACAAAATGATTTTACTTAGAAATATGACAATGGTATTTTTTTAATTCCTTATAATTAATCCAAATTATTTAGTTTCCCTTCTTTAAAACAATGATTTCCAAACTAGTGTTACTGCGTTTATTATTTAAAAAACCATTTTGGTACCCCTTATTTCATAAAATTGTTGAGGTTTAAATTTAAAATAAAAAGAAATAAATAAAAAAATTATAAAATAAATGATAATTACTAATTACTTTATTGATGATTAATTATTGATGATAATTACTTTTATTGATGATCTGAAAACAAGAGTGAATCTAATTGAAAAATTATAATAAAAATAATAAAACATCACTGGAAGACCCTAGAAACCTTAAAGAAAAAAAACATATTTACTGTCAAATTTAATTAAAATGTATTTGAAATTGTTATTGAATTGTTATTAAAACTGAAAATAAATTCCATGATTAAGGAGTAAAAAACCACAATCATTTCCTGTATGCCAAACCTGTGAATGGACATGGGGGAAGTTATTGGCAAATTAAATCAAAATTACTTTTTCCATATTCACAGAAAAGCAGTTGCCAATAAGTAATAGTGTGGAAGAGATAATAAAGCAAGTAAATATATGGCGTAGAAAAGAATTGAAAAGTGAAAACTATTTCATTGATAAGAATCGTCTCAGTATTGGATTTCGTAGCTGTTCTGTAATTTATTACAATTCATGAATTCAGTGTGATATTGTTGTAAATATATTATAACTGTAAATTTATGGTACATTGCCGTCTAAAATAGAAGTTCTAAAAAATTGCGATTTGAAAAAAATGAGTACCATGTATTCATTATTGTTGTATTGATGGGGTAACTGTAAAGGTGCAGTTAACCTTGAAAACACTAACAATTAAGAGTGTGGGGCTTGCTTTTTCAAGTGCAATTTGTTTTGTAATATTACGTAAATCCGTGAACTTAGAGTTAAGTTTATCCAAATCACAAGAGTCACAAGGATCATCTTTGCATATTTCAGAGACTGATTAAAATTTTATTACTAATACAAAATTTAGCTTGTAGGAAGAGAACATATACTCTCATTATCTAGAAAATATCTGACATACCAAGAATATACAAACCAGACGATCCATCCAAGAAAAATTTATCGCAGATCACAATTCATCAAAATTAAATACAAAATAAAATAAATAATAAAAAGTAAAACAACCAAAAAAACATTTAAGTTAATGAAAATTAATCTAGTTGAAATTAATCACCAGTAGTAGATGAAAATCCTTGAATGGTTAATAATGGTACAGGGACGATGTGAATAAAAAGGAAAATAAATTACTGGAAGCTAGTGTAAAAGTTATGGGCTGTGAAATTATATTGCTAGCGGTCTTGTTATACGAAATAAGCTTGTACTAATAAAAATTTTAAAAAATGTAAAACAAAATTTGGATTTTAATAACTTCTAATACTTTAATTACTGTAATATATGGTAATATCTTATTTTTTATCTTTTGTTAGTTTAAATGTAAATTACAATCTCACACGTTGCACGTGGAGAAGAATTTGTTTTTTACTTATCTTTTTTATTAAAAAAAACTATATAGCGATAATTCACCAAGGTAAATTATCGCTATAGAAAATTGTTTAAAAATAATAAAATAATCAATACGAAGAAGTATAAAAATTAACTGAAAGAATATAATTAATTATATCCCATTCAATCTTGAAATTCGAAATCTTTGGAGAATTCAATCAACTGTTAAAACCTTATATTAGAATTATCCTCGAGGATTTGGAATACCGTAATGAACGTTAACAATAAAAAAGAAGAATCAGCTGTAAATTCCAATTTTATTCTGGTTTTGAAGAACTATCCATTCAAATCCATTCAAATCCAACCAAATAACCAAGAATAATCAACATAAATCTTTCCCGGGTTTTGAAGAACAATCTATTCAAATCCATTCAAACCCAACCAAATAACCAAGGATATTCAATTCGAAGTTAATTATCCATAATCATCGAGTAACGAGGACTATCATAACAAGGACATCAAGGTTAATTAATTATTTGACTATAATAATTAATAATTAATCGTAATAATTGTAGTTATTAATTGTTATATTATATCTTATAATTTTTATCATTCTCCCTTTTGTTGTTATACAGAACAATACATACACGCACCCTGATTGTCCCGCTAAAATATTTTTTTTAAACGGTGACTCTTTCGGGTTCTTCTAGGGATATAACATCGTTGAATAACACAACAATTACCATTAAGTTGTGACGAAGTTTGTAAATGTTTTACCATTAGTTTTACTTTTTACCAATTGTGATTGTAATTGTGATTGTAATAAGATTTGATCCCCTGACGTTTGATCCTTCGACGTTTGATCCCCCGATATATATAAAATTGTTCATCGGTTGTTACAGCAGTTTTGCAATTAAACAATTTATGTTTTGTGCACCTCCAACGAATTGAATGTTTATTAACCTTTTGTCTCAAAAATTCAAATTTTTGTGAATTAATGAATCCTGCATCCTATTTCTTATTCCTGTAGTTGGCTCCATTTTTATTAGGAATTCGTTAATAGTTTTAACAAAACTGTTGGTTTTGAAAATATAATATTTAACAATTTGGTGTTAACACGAAAAAAATAAAATAAATAATCTAAAACGTTTCATTAAATAAAACATTTGATAGCTTAATAATTAATTTTAAGATTTAATAATTCTTAAAGAATTATATATTAAGAGAAAAATGGTTATAAATTTGTTTTAAAATTCTTAATTTTCCGCAAATATTGGTTTTTCAAATTTAAAATATATTTAAAAAATATTTGGGGGATCAAACGTCGGGGGACCAAACGTCATGGCATTATAAGATTTAGTTCAAGTTTTAATTAAAGCAATTAAGCACAGTTGTCCTTCCGTATCCACCAACAGCAGTCTTACTCTGTCAACCAAGTCGCGATATTTCTTAACCCCAATTTCTTGAACACCAGTGGTTGCTTGCATGAATGCTGTCTTCTGTTTTTGACTATCTTTCTTCAGCCCTTCAATCATCAACCATAGTGAGGGATGACTACACATGAAGAGTGATTGGATACATGCTATTCCATATCCAGCAGACTCGTACTGACTCCTCATAGAGATTGGAAACATAGGTACCCCATAATTGTCTCCTCTGCCTCGAAGTCGTCGACCTATAATGCAGGTGTGCTCGAAGTATGATAGAAGTTTGTTCATTGTTTCGTGTTCTGACATATCTTCAGCTAGCAAGTCGAATGATTCAGCAACATTATCAACCGGTACATGTGCGAGTGCTAATAACCCAATTCATTGACCTAGCGCAGAACACTCTGGTTGAGATTAAAGTAACATAATGTTATCGAAGCTTCTAGAAAGGCATGAGAAAATGCTCCTAATGTCGCTGACTGAAAATCGGTTAAGATTGTTTTCAGTGCAGCACATGACATATGATTCTTCAATCCCACTATAAGACGGTCGTAGGTTGCTCGGTCTTGTTCGGCAATAGACAATATACTGCGGCAGAATTTATTTCCGTTTATGAACTGAAATATATACTGTACATCTGGAAAAAGATGGAGAGTACCACCTTGAAAGTGCCATCAGCCAACCAGATGTCGGATCTGGCTTGACGGCCAAGAAGCATTCTATCGCCCAAAATGATAAGCCGATCATCCCCGATCCAGAATCAAATAATAGAGAATTGATACATTTCGATAGGAAATCAAAGCTGAGATCAATGTCGGTGGAAGGGTCAGCTGGCTATCACCGCTTGACAATGCAACTTGACGATAATGACGCAGAACACGGTTTAAAGAAGTTTTTTTGGTAAGGCCATCAACATATGTGGATCCAGATCAACCATAACCGCACCAGAAGACGAACTTGGTGTTGCTACAGTTTCTGTCATTTTCTTCTTCATGTCTCTCATAGCTTTCCGTCCAAGTGCTGTTGCAACATTACCAATGTGGGTGTGGTCTGATGAGTGATCTCCGATCACAACGTTATTTCTATCTGTTAACAGTCATGCTTTGCAGTTGAAATATGGTGTTTGCAACAGCGCCATTATGTTTGTCCTTATGCGTTTTCCCCTTTTCTCCAGTATTCGCAGTTTTTATGTATGACCGTTCCAAAATTTACTGTTGTCATAACGTATTATTTTATTATTTTTTATTAATTATTTTTCATTAATTAATCAATAGGCTTATTTATTTATTGAGATTTATATGTTTATGATTCAAAAAAA